>JASCZW010004352.1:0-32500 GCA_034211315.2 Aedes japonicus
GGGGCTCCATACAAATGAAACACTAATTTCTACATAACTCGAAAACTAATCAAGCAGAAGAAACCAAATTTGGCATGTGTGAATTTTTGAAAGCAAGAAAATTTTCTATGGTAGCTTGAGAACCCTCCCCGTCATAAAAGTGGGGGCTCCCATACAAATAAAACACAACATTCTGCATAACTCGCAAACAAGCAAACGGAACGTGTTTTTTGAAGACAATAAATGTTTCTATGTTGGTTTGAGACCCCTCCCCATCCTAAGGGGGGAGGGGGGCTCCGATATAAATGAAATACAATATTCTGCATGACTCGAGAGCTCAAACAAATGGAACCAAGTTTAGTATGTGGTGGTTTTTGAAGACAAAAAATTGTTCTATGTTGATTTGAGACCCCTCCCCTTTCTGAAAGGGGGGGATCCCATGCTAATGAAACGCAAATCCTTGCATAACTCGAGAACTAATCAGGGAAATGGAACCAAATTTAGCATGTGGAAGTTTTTGAAGGAGGGAAATGTTTCTATGGTGATTTGAGACTCTTCCGCCATATGAGGAGGGAGGGGGGTGGGGGATGCTCTCAAACAAATTTCTTCATAACTCGAGAACTAATAAAGCAAATGGAACCAAATTTGGAATGGACGAGTTTTTTAATGCATGAAATGTTTTTATGGTGGTTCCAAGCCCCTCTTCTCTCTTAAAATGAGGGCTCTCATACAAATGAAACACACACATTTCAACCAAACATGAGAACTATGCCTACTGCTTTGCAAATTTGTATTCAGTAGTTTTTGGGTCTAGGAAAGCATCTTATGATAGTTCGAGACCCTCCCGCCCTCTAGAAAGTTGGCAAATGAAAAACAAATTCCTGCATAACTCGAGAAATAATCAAACTAAATTGGTATGCGGGGTTTTTTGAATGCAAGAAATGTTTCTATGGTGATTTCAAACACTAATTCTATGTAATGTTCATTCATTTAGTTGCAGGCGTAGCAACGCTCGCACCGGGATCAGCTAGTTTATATATATATAAATGGATTTCTGTCTGTCTGAACCTTATAAACTCGAAAATTACTGAACCGATTGGCGTGAAATTTTGTATACAGGTGTTTTTGGGTTTGGGAAAGGTTCTTATGATAGTGGGAGAACCCTCCCTTCTCTGGAAAGAGGGGCTCCCATACAAATGAAACACAAATTTCTACATAACTCGAGAACTAATCAAGCAAATGGAACAAAATTTGTGATGGGCGAGTTTTTGAAGGCAAAAAATGTTTTTATGGTGGCTTGAGACCCCTGCCCTCTTTGGAAAGGGAAGCTCTCATACAAATGAAACAGAAGTGTTTGCATAACTCGAGAACTTATCACGTTACTGGAATCAAATTTGGCATGTGGATGTTTTTGAAGGCAAGAAATGTTTCTATTGTGGTTGTGACTTGAAACCCTTTCTTTCTGAAAAGGAGGCCCCCATACAAATGAAACACAAATTTCTGAATAACTTGAGAACAAATCAAGCATATGAAACTAAGTTTGATAGGTGGAGGTTTTTGAAGAAGAGAAATATTTGGTGGTTGTTTGAGCTCCCTCCGCCTTCTTTAAGGGGAGACTCCCATACAAATGAAACACAATTTTTAGCATAACTCGAGAGCCAATGTGACAATGAAACCAAATTGGCAATGTTGAGTTTTTTGGAGGCAAGAAATGTTTCTATTACAGTTAAAGACCCAACCTCCTTTTGAAAGGGCGTGGAGAGCTCCCATACAAATTACATACAAATTCTGCATTCTGCAAATGAAACTACATTTGGCATATGGAGTTTTTGGACGTAGGATTTCTAAATTTATATAAAAATGAATTTCTGTCTGTCTGTCTGTCTGTCTATCTGACCCTTATAGACTCGATAAGTTCTGAACCAATCACCGTGAAAAATTGTTTGTAGGGTTTTTTGGGGCTGGTTAAGCTTCTTATGATTGTTTGAAACCCCTTTTCTCTCAATAAGGGGGGCTCTTATACAAATGAGACACAAGTTTCTGCATAATTATCCAGGTTACTAAAACACAAAACGTGTATTACTCGGGTAAGAAGCATGTTCTGATAGAAGTTTGAACCCATACTTGGTCTGCAAAACTCATTGCAAAAAACAACCATAACCGTGCCAGTTCTATTAAATTTTTATTCTTTTAGTTGCAAGCGTAGCACCGCTCGCACCGGGTTCAGCTAGTTCATGATAATTCTTTTTGCACCGATTTTGGTCATTTAGATTGTGTTTAGATGAGTCACCATATGAAAAACATACAACCGAATCTCAGACATATGTATTGAAAATTTTACCAATAACAACATTTTTACTACGCTTTTTTTACAACAGACCATAGTTGGAAACATAGAAAAAAAATGATCTAACATTGGATCTACGGTTTTCTGGTTATACCATTGCTATTTTAACTATGTGAACAGTTAGTTTATAACGTGCGACTAATTTCTGGAAATCTTGGATAAATTACTCGGTTAATAGGTTCAATTTAGTCAAGTTTAGATCGTTCGAAAATCGTGTAGACAATCTGTTCAGCTTAAGGAGTATAGTCATGGCGTCTTAAAAGTTAAAGAAATCGAAAATTACGTGGAAGTAGACAATTATAAATCGATTCAGCAACTTGATTTGGTTGATTATCACTGAATGTGTGATATTTTTTTTTGGCACATAGGCCGAATGGAGGAGCTAGATTGAAATCGGTCGAGGTAGGCTTTGCGTGTGGACGGACTTCAAGTTTGATTTCTCGGTGGCATTTTTTTCGCTCTTCAGAAACATGAAAAGTGATAGTTTTTAGTGAAGAAATTCAGTTCTCTTGTTACTGAGTGTAAATTGATGTGTTGAGAGATGATCGGTTGCTGTTTTGTCTGAAAATTGTTTGCTATTTTGCACTGCTGCGTATGTGTTGGTTTTCAAGCTTCCGCGAGTTTCTGGTGGAAAAATGATGGGCCAGATCAGTATTTTGAAAAGTGCATTGTACTTTTAGATGAATCCAAGATGCGTTAGTGTTTGTGACTTCGACCTGCAAGAGTAACAATGTTGCATCCCGGATGAGGATCCATTGCTTCACGCATCGATCAGCTAAGTATTTTTCCGTATCCACCTATTTACCTACAATCTTACTGTTTTATTCCTGTCTAAATAAATTGAACTCCATAATAGGATGCCTGTAGTACTGTTCATTTGATGGTTCCAGATTATTCGCAATGATAAGTCACTCTGGAAGTGTTAGAAAATTATAAACTGTGGTGTAAAGATGCAATCTTTGATCAAATGTTTCATTATTCGGTGAAATTTCCAAGAGAATAAACCAACATAAAACAAATCGCCAACATAGACAAGCTTTTATTTTTTGTGGCACTTTCTAGTTGATGATCAGTCATTGGTCAGTCAGTTAAGAAGTTGCTGGGAGTTGCTTTTTTTCAACATGTCTGTCAAACCAAAATTGAAAATGTATGCTTATTGGCAATCAACTACAAATAATGTAAACATGAGTGTGAGTGGTTTCAGAAACTACGAAAATTTATCTTGTTGTGGTGACGTGCTTGAATACGTCGGACTGTGTCTCTGAAGGTGTTTTTTCCCTGTTAGAATAGTTATAAAATGTTTTTGAATGATTTGAAGAAAGCTACATAAACATACTTCCGAATTTAAACAAATTAGCTACTGATTTCTTATGAATATAAATATTGGTTTTATTTATTTATTCTTTAAGTTGATGTTATATCCTCCAGCAATCGAAATAAGAGTGATGCAGTAATGTGTGATGTAAGTAAGTCTCATAACAGCTTCCAGCGTGCAATCTACGGATTATTTAATAACTTACGCAACGCATTGCAACGCAAATATAATCACCTATCAAAAATATTTATTAAGAAACACAACAACTTGTATTTTGATTAATTTAGCATGGAGTTTAATGTCGCTATTTTCCTCATTGTTCCCTACAAATTAATTTGAGAGGGCATCCTGAAACAATAATTTGGAAAACTCTGAAATTAATTCCTTCAATACAGCTACTATTTTAATTCCAATTACAATATTTGTTCTAAATCAGTTAAGGAATCTTCTGAAAAGTGATTTTAAACATAAACAAGTTACTGCTATACATTGTGATGGAAGGTTTGTGCCAAACTCACACCATGAAACTCTCCTATCTTTAAAAGTTTGTAATTTCCTGAAACAGCTACAATTTGTGAAAAAATTTAAAGTTTCACAATTTCAATCGATCAAATGTTCTATTGATCGTACAAAGCACTATACACGCCAAATATGACACAAAGCAAGACTTGTAATGGGCGAATCTTACAGCCATGATATGTAGGATGTTAATTTCCATCGAATACAGTCAGGATCGTATACTAAAATGGAGCAAGATGAATGCAATTTCATGTTGGTCGTTGGTCGTCGAAAGAAATGCAACACATTAATTCGATTTGAAAAATTCAATGTGTGCGTGAGGTTGTGCAGTTGATTAGTAGTAGTAAATTCAATGGCCCACAAAAAAAAAAGATCTCGATACGCTACCGAGAGTCGAACCGTGACCGTCAGCATGACGGCTCCTTATTGTAACCATCCAGTCACCATAACATGTTGAGGTGAACAGAATAAAAGCCCTACAGTTGCTTCGGTTGTCGAGGCACTCAACATTACAACAATGAAGTCAATATCGGTCGCACACACTTACATGGCTTCGTTTATTTCATAAAACGCATGGTGACCTGATGAGAGGGAGATGGGAGTGTGATGACGAGTGAAAATTAAAATAGAACACTTGACAGCGGAATAGCAACAGTGGCAAATGTCGTAGCGGCGTTCTGTGCCATTGTCTCACCCATATTGAGAAGTTGGTGACGGTTGAACAAAACCCAACGGTTGCTGCGACTATCGAGGCACTAGGCACACAGCGATAACCGCTTGCACACACTTGAATGGCTTTGTTTATACCATAAAAAGCTTTGTGGATCATGATGGGCAAAATTGCCTTATCAGAATCATGCGGATTTCTCAAGATATGATTGCAAAAACTGCAATTGCATGTTTTGCTACAATTTCAACTTTTGGGTGTACATGTGGATTTTAGTCGTTCGTCAGCACCAACTACAAAATCGTCATTCATCATGGTGCTCGTCCGCAAATTGGGATGTGCATCTTCCAGCAACAAAATAAGATGGAGAAACCATCTATAAAAGCCGACGGACGACCGTTCTCGCTTGCTTCTTTGTCAACACGACGTCTGCCGTCATCATTGCCCACAGTCATCATCAACTAGTGAAATAAAATCGAAATCTAATTTCCAAAAAATGTGAATTAAAGTTAAGTTGTCACAAATAGAAAGTTAGTGTAAAAAATAAATTGAACTCAAAGTTATTAGTAAGCCAGTTCCGCGAGTGATTGACATTGTTATTCCTCAAGAAACCAACAGACAGTTTACTGGTCGTCTCGTTCCCGTTGTGCAACGTACAGAAGAGAAATTCAGCACAGAATCACTATTCTGTTAAGTTCATTGGTGTGCTATCCTAACACTTCAATTTCAACCGTTTGGAGAAAAAATGGAGCATCACTTAACCTTCTTGGACTCGATGCTCCCAGAGACCATATACAAACATTTTTGTTCTGTTCAACTATAATTTTCGGTGAAACCTATCAGATCATTACTAATTGTTAGAATTAGATGTGCTGTGATGTGTGATGCGATAAGAACCCACCATCAGTGCTAGGATTACCTATCTGTAATCGTATCGTGTCTTCTCATGAGAAGGGACTGGAAACTCCACAAACCCTTGTCCAGACAACAAATCCTTCGACTACCTTAGGCTACCCCCTGTGCATGTTGCTGACTTTAAAGCATTAAGAGCAGCTTGACTGTCTAACATTATACATATATTTGAGTGTCTATAGTTTCAACGCAAGCATACTTCAAGCACTTAGTAACGGGTATCAAGTCCGTCTCGTCTGCTGCCAAACGTGCACGCAAGGGTGTTGAAAAATTTAAGAAATATTGGCCAAAAGTGTTGAAAATGGTAGGAGAAAGCTCAGTCTTTACTAGAACGATGGAACCTTGTGAAATATGTATGATATGTGTCAACGACATCCTGCAATAAAATATTGATCGAACTTGTCTTTCAGTTTTTAAAAATCGATCTACATGATATGATCCGCATCATTGAATTAAGCTCTTCAAAAACAAAAATATACAGTATTACTTAATATCACCTGGATGTCTTGGAGGAATCAGAATATAAGGCAGTTTGGTCCCGCAAAAGGTTTTCAGGCACTTCGAAGAGTGGTAAGTGCGTCCTCAAAACACGGTTCATCAGAAGATTAAATTAATCTTCTCTTATCTAATCTAATGCCAACGCAGCCAGTACGAGAAAGCATCCTGGAAATAAATGGGTTAGATTACGCCCGATTTTTGTTGTTGTCAATATTGATACTTGCAGCATATCAAAGACATGATACAAGCATCAAAGCGGCCAGGCCTACTGCGTTGCATACGAGTTGGATTCAAAAGAATAGATTTGAACCACAATGCATTTTGTGAATCTACAGGGGAGGAAGGATGCGTGGACATACCGTACCATACACTCCAAGTTATGTCAAGTTGCAGATAATCGAGATTATAAATAAATTTGTATACATAAATATATGTGGTAATGTGCGATTAATGTTTGAATTTTATATGACTGAGTGAATGTTTGTGAATAAATAGAAACGATCTCACCAATCAGTAAAAAAAAATACAGGATATAATTTCAATCTGTGCTGCTGTATTATGCAACACGTTGCAATAGATCCTGCTTGTGAGCTTTTTGTTCTTTCTTCACGTTCTTTATTCAACCAGCAAATACGAACATAGTGCACGAAAACCACCACCTACTGTCGGCTGGACTAAAAACGATGTTTCATTCCGGTGGCACAATCCGCCAATCTGTGTGGCCAAAAGTTGTTGAAAATATAGCCGTTTGCTGGAAGACAAAAATAATCATCTATTCTGCTTGCAAAAACGAACACCAATCGTCCACTGCATCTTGGTCCGGAAACAGCACGATACTAAAGGATAATATAAGCCGTAGCCCTTATTAACATACAACGGTTTATTATGTTTCGTAGATTTGGTAGATTTGGCAACTACATGCATTTCTTATCATACACTATCACCCCAGTCCAGAAGATAACCACCCTCTAAAATCACATTTCTGCTTCTTTTCGCACAATCACTTTATAATCTTGTCGATGCTTCCTCCACATAAAAACATTTCCAATCACAGCATAGATCGCTTAGTCATAAGATCTGTATTGATTAAGTTGAATAACTAACGAAATTGTAAACGAGCAAAGAATATGACAGGAAAAAATCACGTCCGTGGCCATGGCATACTTGGTTTCGGCTCATCAGAACTGTTAATTAAACCACTAAAGTGGTATGAAACTGCTGTGTGTGTGTGTGTGTGTATGTGTGTGTGTGTGTGTGTGTGTGTGTGTGTGTGTGTGTGTGTGTGTGTGTGTGTGTGTGTGTGTGTGTGTGTGTGTGTGTGTGTGTGTGTGTGTGTGTGTGTGTGTGTGCAATCCAACGCTCACCGTCCGGCAGTGTTTTTATGGAAGAAAAATGTTTACAGTTAAACGAAATTATGTCGACACGACAAACATTTTTAGCCCGGGAGTTCGAAAGTGATAGCTCTGTTGAGTTCCAGTGACCCATTTCAGAATGCCTGGTTACTCACGTCCATTCCGAGGTAACTTTCACTTACTACCAGCCCCGCATAGACACAATACAAACAGCAAATGGAAATTAGTATTGTGCATACACTTCCATCATCAAGTCATATTGTTTTGACGATGGCACGCATTTAGTAGTATCGTTCAAATTTAGTTATAATCGGAAAGATCTCACCGGAAATTGTTGCTGATCTTCAGTCTTCATTTGGACGGCCACCCTGTGATGCTTAAGGCATTTATGTCTCTAAAGGAGAAGCTCTCCGCTATTCGGCAAAATCCCTCGTTATGACGCGACTCTATATTGACTTCAAAACTGCTAATAATCATCAATTCACTCGCAACAAAGCGGAAAAATACTCGAATTTCGCCTTTTATACCCGGGTGGCACAAAACAAATAGCACTAACCAACAAAACAAAGCGGATTTAATTCTGCCTCCGGAAGCAAAAAAATCACTATTAAAATGGAGAAATGCTACCGATCATTACATATTTTGGGAGGGAATCGATTATATTAACTACTTCGAACACAAAACACGCGGAGGTTTTATGATTTAACTGTTTGTTAAAGTTGAATTACGAACTAATTTTTGATGTTTTGTTTCGCGAAAACGACGCAGCAAAAACAAAACACGTCAGTTTCAAAGCACGGTTTGCTGCGATCTCTAAAGTGGCATGAAAATTCTTATTCAGAATTCACAAATGTTTGCTATGATCATAAATTATATATACTATCAGATTTAGGCACCTGATCGTGTTGATCCTATGCAATTAAAGTTTTTCACTGTAAGATTAGATCAATGCATTGATTTTTAAAAATGTGTCTTAGTCATCCTTTGCGTAAAATATTCTAGAGCTCCAAGTTAGCTTCCACTATAAAACTGTTTACAGTCAACGAAAAGAGTATCTGACACAGAGGGTTTCGAATGATGAAATTGTTGATCAATTGTTAAGGCAATTGTTATATAATTCTGAAATGTTTATAAATGGTCCTTAAACTAAGCCCATTTGAGCAAATTGGCAACAGCTTGCAGAACAAACGCCAGCCAAAAATTTCCCCTGCATCCCCCACATAATGGCTCTAGACCAAGATGCAGCCAGCCCCAGAAACATGCTGAAACTACTTCCCACGCTCGAATATTCATGGCATTTTCTGGACAATGCACTTCTTCTCACATTCATTTTTCATGCAAAGCCAGAAGCATGGAGGCAGCTCGAGTTAACTTATCCTTAAACTCCATTTGTCTTACACTGGTGCCAACTGGAAAATATTTATCCACCCCCCAGAGGGACCCATTCATCATTAAAGGATAAAACTACCGTCTTCCGAAAAGCGTACTCACATTATACTGGCTCTTTCAGAAGAAAGATTGCTACCCTACATAGGCAGGAGGACAGTTCCTTAGGAAAGCAGCAGAGCTCTACAATTTATATAAATAGTTGATAAAAGAGAGTAACTTGAGACTTTTCCTTTCCCGAAAATCCAAACTGCACATGGGATAACTATGAACTAATCCTCCCCGTACCCACTCGATGAAAACCGAGATACCAGATACACACACACACACACACAGCAGGATATAGGATTCCGTCCAAATATTTCCGGAGTCCTTTCATAAGTGGCAAGACTGTACCGGCTGGTTGTTACGCAATCGTTCTCCATTTCTGTGGTTCCAAATTAGGAAACCAGAACAAAAAGATTTAATGGGCCCGGAAACGAAATATGCCTTCTCTGGTTTCGGATCTGTGGTTTGGTTGGCTGACTCAATTTTCCGGTAGGAATTCGTCTCCAGGAAGCAACCCCCTTCTCCTTAGAATCTTGATGTCGGAACAAAAAGAAAACAATGATGTAACCAGCAGCTATTTTCGGCTACAAAGAGGGATTTGTCTGGCTGACTACTCCGGTGAAGGAAGAAAAGCAGCCAGCAGTAGGTCAATGTATGAATGAATGAGTGAGTGAATGCATGAAAGGGGATAGAACTTGTTTGCTGGTTTTCCGTGGGTTTTTCGTGAGGATAGAGGCAAGACGATTATGAGCACTAATCAAATATTTATAAGAACCAGGCGCCAGCACATAATGAGAAACGCCACCCAGAAGCAGGGAAAATTACTTTTGATTAAAGTTGGACAAACACGACACGTTAAATGGTTATTTGAGCTGGAACTATAATCTCTGTCCGCTCGATGTCCTTTCATCGCAACACAACACAACACAACAGCGTTCCAATGGGTAGTTGGTCTAAACCTATACAGCTTCCGCTCTTATCGCTTTTCCCGGCAATGACGACAGACGATTCTTTCTCGCCTTTCACACATCGTTAATAGGTGTTATTATGAGGCGAATATTCTTGCCATGAATTATAAATAAACAAAATCCCTCACTCTTCTTTCGGTTGGTTTGTCGAGAGGATGTGTTCTTATGGTTCTCTAATCCATGCTTTAGGGAATGGATGTGAATAGACGGTTTGGCTAACCAACCACTCTTCGTTGTTGCTGGTGGTGGGTGATATTTTCTCTGACACGCTATCTACCAACAACACAAGGGCGACCACAGGAAAGGTAATTATAAATGTTTACAAACACGAAAAACGTCTCCAGCCGTCGTCCAAAGCTACCACAATCTATTATTTCTTCGGAGGGATTTCTTCTCCCACATTCACAAACATACGCGCCCGAGTCACTCTTTGTAGTTAGTTGCCTACCTGTCTACCAGTCAGAATGAAGGCGGCATAAAGGCGAAAGCAAAAGGATGCTGTGAGTGAGTGGGATAAATCAAAAATATCATCAAAAGAAATTCGCTCCTTATTTCCCATGGTCTTTGCAAGAACTTTTTTTTCTTCTTGTTTTCATCTATGCGAGGTGTGTACAATTTGCTGGAATTTTCCTTTGTATTTCCCCGATGTGGCAAGTTCCCACTGTTGCTATACAGACGGGTGTTTAGAAGCTTTCCGTGCAAACAAATTCAATGGGAATTTTTTATCGTTTTCTTCCGCACAGGGGTGAAGCTGTGGGACGAGATTGGTTGGTGAAAAACTTGCCTCGGATTTTCTCTGGATTGGTTAAAAGCAAACAGTTTAGCATTCGTTCAGAATTCGTTGAAAGAGTCGAAACATTATCAAACTTGACTGAACTCACAGATACTCAGTAATGTGGTCGAAACTGATTCAGAAGTTTAGACGGGGTGGAACGGTCAAACTTGATTAAAGTTCTGTCCAGTTAGAATCCGGAATCTCTTATTGTGTTGCAGCGGCACGGAAAGTGACCGCTGCAAGAATTCTTTTACAGCGGTTTGTATAAATTTCCCGGTGTTTGGTGCAGTTAGTCAAAAGTTATTCCAGATGGAAGCCGAGAGGAGAGAAATTTCGCAATCCAATGTGGTCCGCAATAAAAATCAACCATGTATGATGTCCTCAAACGTTTCAGGGAGCGAAAGAGCGTGGATCGAGTGCTTCAAGGTAAGCGTCGTCGTGGAACATATGACCACAAGCTGAACCAGAAGGTGTTGAGAACCGTCATAGCAAACCTTGGACTATCAGATAAGAAATTGCACAAAAATACGCTTCTGCTTGCAGTACCGTTCGAAGAATCCGTTTGCGAGCAGGATATCGTTCTTATCGAGCCAGCATGCAACCAAACAGAACGTTGAAGCAAAGTTTCGTCTCCAAAACTCGTGCTCGGAACTTGTACCAGCAGGTTTTGACGAAGTACCAAGGATGCCTGCTCATCGACGATGAAACCAACGTCAAAATGGACTTCGGACAGCTTCCTGGCCAAAAATTATACATGGCGACGGCACGAGGAGATGTTCCTGCAAAGTTAAAGTTTGCTTTTATGGAAATTTGCCAAAAAACTGATGATTTGGCAAGGGATATGCAGCTGCGGAGCAAAGACCAAAGTGTTCGTGACGAATCAGACGATGGACTCGAAACTGTACAAGGAAGAATGCCTCAAAAACCGCGTACTACCTTTCATTAAAACCCATAAAGGTCCCGTGAAGTTTTGGCCAAATTTGGCGAGTTGCCACTACAGCCGGGAAGTCATCCAGTAGTACCGCGATAACAACGTAGATTTCATCGATAAAAACATAAAACCACCCAACTTCCCGCAGTTCCGGCCCATCGAGAGATTTTGGGCAGTAATGAAGCGGAAGCTTAAGAAAAGTGGAAAAACGGCTCGAAACGCGACTCAGATGACCAAAATGTGGAACAAATGTGCCAAGGAAGTTGACTCCAGAGGTGTGCAGCGTTTGGCGGGAGGAATAAAGAAGAAAGTGCGAATTTTCATTAGAAACAAAGAGATATGATATTTTATTATAGGAAATTGACCTTTGTTTTGATGTGTTAAACTTATTTGTACGTCAATCCGTTACCGAGATACAGATAATTTTATTATTCTGGATTCTAAGTGGACATAGCTTTACGTGCACACCGATTATGTTATTATTTAGATGTTGCAACTTTATTTCTTTTCGAAATTCAATTACTAAATAATAAGACAATTATTTAATTAGGCTACCATTTTTTTTTCAGCCATTTCAAATTAATATGTATTGTTTGTTGTAGCAATGTAATTGCAAATTACAAATTTTATTTGAATCCTAGAAAGTGTGAGCTGTTTTGTGGAATACCTGTAGAAATACTAACGAAGAAATAATACTACTGCTAGAAATGAGAAGTTTAAGTTTTATTTGTTCATTTCCAAATGGCCGCTTCGTGCTGAGATGTACACCTTCAAACGTTTCAGGTGGTTATCCACTATGGCCACGAGTTCTTCGACAGATATTTGTTCCTAAACCTTCGAAAAAGACGGTTTTCGATGAATCCTAGAGGGTTTGAGCTGTTTAGTGGAATACCTGTAACTAGAAATTAGAAGAAGAATTAGTATCTTCCATTTAATTCCAACTACCTTTGCTTATCTTCGACAGATACGCGTATTTCGTCTACAATGTGCAGACTTCTTCAGTGTCTCGTACTAATAAGTCGAGTTATTAGTACGAGACACTGAAGAAGTCTGCACATTGTAGACGAAATACGCGTATCTGTCGAAGATAAGCAAAGGTAGTTTGAATTAAATGGAAGATACTAATTCTTCTTCTAATTTCTAGTTACGGTTTTCGATGTTTTAGTGATTTATGTGGTGTACTGCTGCCTCTTGACTCCATACCGTAGTTAATCCGGTGACTTAGAAGGCCGTTCATCTTTCGTCGCAAAGCTTGGGAAAATGGGTTCACATATGCTAAAAGTCTTTTTTGCTACATGAGCCGGCGCCCAATCTTGTTGAAAAATCCATAATTTTTGCCGAAATACTGCGATGCCCCTGTGTCAGTAAGTAGCTTCGGATATACCTTTTGATTCACTTTTACCCCCTTGTCGATGAAGATCAAAGGAGTTTTTCCGGATAAGTTATTCCAGCCCAAACCATCACAAAAGCGGGATGATGACTCCTTGAATTAAAAAAACTCCTTCGATTTTTTTAATTGGCCGGAATCTACTTTCGAGACGACGAGAAAAACTTGAGTGTTCTAAGACGTTGCGAATCAAAACAAACTAAAAAAAAGAAGAGAGTTCCTCTCCCATGTGCACATTAAAACAGAGTGCACACAATATATCGCTAGAATAACTATCACAAGCCATCAGTGGTACATGAGCACCTTCCATACGTCATCTTTTGCCTGTTGAGGTGGCGGATTTGTCCGTGCCACGACCTACCCCGCAGTGGGATGTTAGGCAAAGGATGACGTCCATGGTTCGAGTACCACTGAACACATGCCCATTCGCTCAATCTTTTCAAAAAACATCTGTTCGACTTCCTATCTGCCGCACACTGGCGGAACTTTCAACACTTTCTCTTCATATCTATCATTCTAGCAAAAACATTAATGAGCACTCTTGGTACCTCATGGTGATGAGCGAACATCTCCATCTACATCAACTTCCGATCATTTTGGTGGTTGTGATGCTCGATTGTGAAAACTTATTCATTGGTTAACAGCACTGACCGGTAGCGGATCTCGGATAAACGGTTCTGGAGAACCTTAACTTTTCTTAACCGGTTTGCTTTCATGGTGTCATTCAGATAGTGATTTTTGCACAGTTTATGCGACTGATACTCCAATTCACGTGAACTATGGCCCCAACGGAGTATTCTGAAATTTACAGTAATTTCGCCAACTTTCGGATGGAACTCGAAAAATTTCGCTTGATTCGTCGCCGGATAATCTTGCGCATTTCCGAAGTCCGAACGGTGCACTTTTTTCCTCTCCCTACGCGGTCACCTAGCGTTCCAAGAAGAACAACAAACAAAAGCACAAAACAATGAGTCAAGATGTTAAACCATTTAGAAATGCTTAGTTTGATCCGCTTGGTTGTGCCTAGGCATGCCGACAAAGTCTGCAGGGATAATTTGCACACATCCTGTATTGACAAGAAGGTAGGTCGCCTGATCAAAATAGCACAGACTGTGGTTCTTCAAAAATGTATATAGAAAACATTCCTTTACATAACTATTTTAATTGGCAGTTATAACCATTATTTCGTTACAAGCACTGGGGAAAATTGCTAGCCAAACCAAGTAAGGCTTCAACAGCTTGAACCTAACATGAACCTTTCCTATTCCGATAGCCGTTTATTTATAACTCAAGAACTAATCAAGTAAATGGAACCGCATTTGGCATGTGGAGATTTTTGAAGAAACGAAATGTTTGGAGACTTCCATACAAATGAAACACATATTTCTGCATAGCTCGAGAACTGATCATGCAAATGGAAGCAAATTTGGCATGTGGAGGTTTTTCAAGGCAAACAATGATTGTATGGTCGTTTGAGACCCCTCCCACTTCTGAAAGAAAAGCAGAACTAGAACTGCATAACTAGAGGATAAATTGACCAAATGGAATCAAATTTGGAATGTAGATGATTTTGAGGGCAAGAAAGGTTTGTATGGTGGTTTTAGACTCCTCTCCCTTCCCAAACGAATGAAACACAAATTTCTGCATAACTCAAGAACTAATCAAGCAAATAGAATCAAACTTAGCATATGGGGGTTTTTGAGACAGGATTTCTATATGTATAAAAGATCGCAGCAAGCCGTGAAGAAATGTTAAAATTATGAAATATCAGAGTGCTGACGTTGTGAAATTAATCGATCCCCACTCAAAGTGTGTTGTGATCGTGTTTGTTCAGATGGATTGTGCGTCAGTAGGTTTTTCTCATTTCTAGTGTCTAAGTGCTTCACCCCGCACCCGATGAGCTTTTCTGCATTGGATAAGGAACTTGATGAGGCCGTTTCAAGTTATAGAAAATGTATCTTAACTATGTACACGCCAGGATCAAGAATATATTTTTTTGATACTGGAAGTGTAAATATTCTTCACATATCCATTTGACATGTGAAGATTTTTAGGCGGAGCTTATTGTACATGAAGATGACCTCAGAATGTACGTGTATGAACAGGCATTTTTGAAATGGGTCGTTGGATTTTCAATAGAGCTGTCACCTTCAATCTCAAGGGTTAAACACGTTTGCACATCGCTGTCGTGCAGAAATGCAGACAAGTTTCTTCCATAAAAGCACCCAAGCAACAATTATGGTTTTATGAGGGTTCTGAAGAGCATGAATTAGACTTTGAGAATGCTATAAAACCATGATAAAAAACAGCAATGTTCCATGGGCATTGCCGGTCAGTGGGAGATTGATTGTACACACACACATATATGTTTTTAAAGTAGTGATCCACTCCCTGGTTCCACCCTTTAAAATACTGAGTTTTTGTCTAGATATTCCTCATGAAGTCAAGATCTCTAAAAGGGGGATTACTACTTCGGTTTCTCGTTAATTTTTACGCTAATACTTTGCTTTGTTCCTTCCAAATGACTAGGTTTTTTTTTACATGCATAGCAGACTGACATAGAAAGTATGGACGCAGTCGGAATCTACTACCATTTTATAATAATTAATTACTAGTTGTCGCCTATGACTGCACCCTGTCATTTACCTTTATCTCTCAGCACTTCTGTAGCGATTTAATCGTCTTCAACAGAGTGTCCCAAACGTGCATTTTCAGCGGAACAACGTTAAAATATTGAATCCTGTAGAGTGTGAGCTTTTTAGTGGAATACCTGTAACTAGAAAATGAGAAGAAAGATTGTTCACCCTGCTCTTCGGTTGAGAAATGGGTATGGGAGCGTTGTGACGACTTGGTCGAAGTAGATTTCATGTTTGAACAGGCTGCAACATCAACGTTTAAAAGTGCCTGAACCAAATGGACAGCATTTGATGATCACTTAAATATGCGTTGGGGGATCATTGCCCTGATGTTCCCAAATGTAGCACGTAGTAAAAAGTTCTTGCCTCCTCTAACTGAACATGATGAAATTGAGTAAACAAGTGGAAATAAATTGGGAGATACAAATCTCATATGCATCTTTCTAACCATTCTGAACGGCTATTGTGAGAATATCACCATGAAAATCTCACATGCGCATAGCATGTTACCAATTACCAATTCTCCTGTTCTCTTACCTATCCTATGAACACGAGCTATACAATATGACATCGTCCATAGGCTAGCATATGCCTTTGCCTATAGTCAGCTCTTTAAAACCAGAAACACCGAGACGACACAGAGCAATAAGTAAAGAACGTTTCATAACCCTAACCAAATTTACTTTCAGAAGGTAAGCAATCAAACGACAACTGCAAAATATACTAAAAATGCATGACGTAATATATAACGTGGAAAGAAAGGGACCATCAGGGCACCCAAGTTGTACGATTTGGGTAGGGAGCATGGGACTGCCTTCTCCCTATTGTTAACATTTCACGGAACGAGGGCGGGCTCTTCGACCCCATCTATTCAGCTTATTCTGTCAATCGAGGGCTCAATTTTAATGCTGTGAGTGTGAACTTGCTTTTGAAAGGAGATTTTCTTCCCTATACTTGCGGGTCTCACGTAAATGTCTCTGCTTACGGGCCCGCCCAAACGTTTTTGGCCCTTCATACAGGAGCTTCATGATCACAAACAACAATAGATTCCTGATCAAATCGTTTTTCTGATTATTACACTCCTATGGAAAGTTACCTGACTACAATAGATGGTAGTATTACATCATCATCATCATCATCAACGTCAAAAAATTGAGCATAAATGATGGACAGAACCTGGAATATTACTAAAGAAGAAGTAAATGAGATAGCAGTGCAAAAAGCGATTAGGAAGTTAGGAGAGGAAAAATTGAAATCGGGTCGAAAAAGAAGTTCTGCTAGCCCTTGTTTGGATGAACGTTTAATGAAGGCATTCGAGCACAAGAAGATGGTTTCAGAGCGGGATGTGACCAAAAAATTTGGCATGTGAAGTGCAATGTTCATCGAGTTAAATAGCGATTTAATCTTCGAATCTATAAGAAGAAACATCGTTCAGGCTCAGATTGCGAAAGTTGCGATACGATAGTTGCTGGAAATTTGAACAGTATAATCATGAATGACGCAACCTATATGAAATCCGACTGCAAATACATCCATTTATCTCTTTTGTTATTTTGGCTGTTTATTCAGCCAGATAGATTTTTAGATTTTTAGATTTACAAATTTTTAGAATTTTAAATTTTTAGAATATTAGATTGTTAAATTTTTTTTTAGATTTTTAAATGTATTAAATTTTGATATATTTTTTAAATCTTGATATTTTGATTTTAAATTTTTTGATATTTAGAATTATTGAATGACTGTAATTTTATTGCAATTGGAAGATGTTTCGTAAGCTCCATCCATTGTGCTTTTTATATTACAAGAGTGTTCTATTCTACGGTACATTAAAATCAGGGTACAAAATTAATAAAATGTCTAATCAGAACTCTGTAATCTACTCTTCTGTTGTAATAAGTTATGTCATTAAAATATTATTTATTGAATATATTATCCTTCGTTAATTTATTAAAAATAGATTCCCCGTGAAATCGTATTAGATTTCCGGCAGCACTGGTAACTTGACACGTCATCTTCGTGAAGATTTGAAATAAATTATTTTCATACACGACAATTACGAAATGTGTAGAGCGTCTCTAGGCAATTGAGCTCTTAACGCTGAAAAAAACAGATAAAATAACATAAATACTTTCAAGACAAAGATTAAAAACCATAAACCTATTTGCATAGTAATGAAAATTACTATTCTATTTAGTTATTACTCATACTTACGCTTTTGAAACTGGTTATGTTTAGTAATAAACCCATAAGCCAAATTCCCCGTCGACTTCTCATGAACAATTTCTAGAATGTTAAGTGTCATATACTTGTACACACACATACAGATACACACATACACACGTCCATTAATCGACCTGAGTCATATAACACTATGGATATCCGGGCCTCCTATCAAAATATACGAGTTGGAGTGATCCTATAGTCTTAACAGTACACAAAAAAGCCGAACAGTTAAAAGGGATAAGCATAAGGAAATGTTGAGGGGATAATTTATACCCACGCCGATCCACGCCGCCACCGCCGCCGTTTAAAATTACCATACACATTACCATACCAAAGTATATCGGCGCACAGGTCTAGTCCCAAGTAGCACCAAAAACATAAATATAAAAGTTGTAATTTTCTATGTGTCATACTGTAGGTCTATTAGAGTGCAATTTGACTAGTTTAATCATATAAATGTACATTTCATGCGATTCGAATTCAGATTCACCTATTATGTCATATATCTGTTTGATGTTTTGGGTTGGGACATGTTTGTTTATATCAGACATCATGCATGTTTGCAGATTATGTTGTATAAATGTAGCAACACAAGTCTTCCTTATTTTAGGGAACAAACATATTCATGAAATGTCAAATTCCAACACAACTAGTCAGGTATGTTTTGTTTGTGTCATATTGAACGTTGACTGATCCTTCCTGTACATTTTAATAAAACTGAAAACTATCAAATATCAATTTATAGCACATTTATGTTTACCGCTGAAACATGCAGGACCCTAATTAAGTTATGCCATGATGAAAAAAAAAATTGTTACAGGCTATAGCCATTATTTGCGCGGGTACATTTGCTAATAAGATGTCGTATTAGCAAAAACGTAAGTGTAATCGAATGGTCATCAAAGTATAGCAAGTTCATTTAATTTAAACGCTTACTTTCCTACTCCTTAATTCTCGGTTTTTAAAATGAGTAACTATCACATTGCTGCTGGTTCATAAAATGATGATATGGTTTAAGAAGATTCTAATTATTCCATTTCTCACATGTTAAAATGGTCGAGTGGTAAGAATACCATTGTAGTATGCTTAGAGTGTATGGTTCAAACCTAGTTCAAGAATACCTTTTTTGAAGACCGACAATAATTTGTTTTACTAAAGCCCAAGATTTTTTTGTTTATGACCATTGTCAAATCTAAATTATGTTTCATAGGCTCCACCTCCTGCGCTATTCCTATTCTATAGTAGTATCCTAAATAGTTTTCAATCACAGCAATGGCAACTTTATTATTTGTCACATTAAAGCAAAAATGCGTACAGTTAAACATTTCGTGTTACTTGGGGTGTATGGTCGGAAAATGCTATGCTATGCTATGCTGCCACATTTATTCTTTCGATGTAAGATGATTGTGTGTTTTTCTAAACTAACATTTGAAAAGGCGGAAAAGCCAAAATGTTAACAAATCATATTGTATTATATTTTGATTGAACAATTTCAGAAAAACTAATTTACCTTGACAATGACATCAAAATAAACTATGCACTTCCTTAAACACGAAAAATAAATGATGGTGTTCTTCTAATTTGGCAGTTCCACCCCTTTTTTCAGTAAGCTAAAAATCCTGGATAAAAGTTTAATATTTTAGGCAAACAATATTCTAATCATCATATACTTATTTCGACTTGAGCTTGAAGTATAAATTTACGGTCTTTAAGCTTAAATATTACTTTCTTTTCACAAACTTTAAACTAACTATCAGGCCCTAATCACAGAGCAGAAGTCATTTCGCCGCATGTTTTCGCCCGTTACAATGTCAAATTGGAATTATGCCGTGGACATAATGTTGTTGATTTCCATTGATTGTTGTTACGTCGTCGATAGTTTTTACCTGTTTTATTTACTAACGATCGGGTTTCATCGAGATTTCATCAAATAATTTTGCTTCGCGTTGAAGAAAACCATTTCTCAACTTCTCTTCCGTTTCCTCCACGGTCATTTAAACCATAATTGATCCAGCCGTCAGGTCTCCTCATTCGATGTCGCAGCTTTGATTCCATCGCGTTGTCTATGTCCATGACTGTAAAAACGTGATTAAGAATCCGCAACTCAATTAACACAAAAAGAAAAATGTTCATTCGATAGAATCACTTACCTCTGCTTTTTCCTAGTAGTATCTAGACTTATCTTATAAGTAAAGTTAACTGCTTTAGTATGTGACATAGAATTCGGCGTTTTTAAAAGTTCCAACCACTAGGTAGTAATTCCTCGCCACTTGATTAATGTGACTGAAGACTGTACGTGTAATAATAAACAAGATGAATCCTAGAGAGTTTGAGGTGTTAAGTGGAATACCTGTAACTAGAACTAGAAAGAAAAATTAGTATGTTCCATTTATTTCCAACTACCTTTGCTTATCTTGACAGATACGCGTATTTCGTCTACAATGTGCAGACTTCTTCAGTGTCTCGTACTAACAGTCGAGTTATTAACAGTCCAGGTTGAGCACTGCATTATTATGCAAGATGTGAGCATAATAAATCTTTTATTGGAGCTTTCTATGGAAAATAGGATTTGATTTTCGTATTCCAATCTTTGGCTACAGTTTTCTCGGTTTCATGATTTTAGAATACCACTCTTTTCAAATTTTAGTCTAGATATTACCTCTTAATTGGCTTCTTTTGAGACCGAGCACTGGGATCACCTGTTGTTCCTCTTGGACTTTTTAAAGACTAATAACATTTCTTGGAGTTGCATTCGAGAAAATTAAATCCTTCCAAAGCCTATTGCAAAGCCCCAAGTTCAGTAAAATTTCAACAGAGCAATTCATAAAACATTGCAAAAAAATCCTCAAAGTCTTTCAACTGGAAGAATCCGGAACACCCCTTGACTACCACCCTGATTCTCACCTTCAATTTGATTGACCCTGTCAAAGAGAAATCTCTCACCAACCTCTGACAGGCGAAGAATACGAAGATTCCACGTGGATATGAGCTGCGGATATGGCTGATGAATGTCAAACAAGAGCATCACCATGCATGTCTGAAGCATAAAACCAACCGACCAAACAGTTAACAAACCAGCCAACTTCAGCTTCATGTAATCACCTTCCTCCCCATCAACGACAGCCCGTGAAATGGAGAAAAAAAATAAGGCATAATCCATCCATATCCATCCACCCACACCCCGGAGCGGATCTATCAGCCTCACTCACAACATGGCACTCGACAGCGATGATACGACGCTGATGACGACGACGACGACGACGACGCGCCTCTTTATTATTTACCATCTCTTGATCTCACAAAACTCCTTTTGATGTGTGTCTGGTAATCAAAGGAACTGGCTATCAATTTCAGACACACACAGATTTTCCGCCTCGAACCGAGCAGACCGAGGATTGGTTGGCTGGTTGAGTGAGTGAATGAGAGTGAGCAGCGAGCATATATCTGTACATCTCGAACGCAGCAAAAAAAAAAATAGCGTAGGTGTTAACATCCAACACTTATTCATCACCGGAGAGAAATCAGTTTCGTTTGAAAATGCACTATAGAGCAAGCAATACAAAAAAAAATAACCCCGACTTCAATTGGGGGTTTCAAGTTTGTTTTATCTTCATTTTGAGGCGCCTATTTGCTGAAGAGAGTGTTTCCAATTGAAATCGGCTTTGTGAGCGCGGTCGCTTTTTGATTTTGATTTCACACAAAGCACGACGCGCCGCCGACCGACCGTTTGCTGCAACACCCGTTTTGAGTCGTTCATACAAACACTATGCGTTTTTTGTTTTTTTTTCGTTTTCGGCTTTTTCGTTGGAAACTGTTTTGTGGGGCATTGTTTATTTATTATTCAAAAGGTACATCATAAAGTATGCAGCAGTGAATTACACCGATTTCGAATGGTTGGGATCGCTTTCCGAATGAATGGTGGAAAAGCGTCGAAATTAAACGAGACTCCTAGCTGGGGATTTTCTATGGGTAGCAGCTTTTTTTTCTCTTTTTTGTTCTGATGATTGTTCGGATACTGTTCAGATTGTGTATAGTGCTGCGTATAGTGGCTAGATTTATCGCTGCATGCTTGTTATGAATAGAAAGCGTCGCGCCTACAAATTTTCAGGCGAGTTTGTGAAAAGAGATAAATTGAACAATTTAACACACACTTCGTCTCTTTGATGTTTCATGATGGATTTTTTTAGTAGCTGTTTAATCATGCTTGGCGTTGAACATGGACAAGGACAATGAACGAATGGCAGCTTTAATAAAACACTTAAAATTAACACTGGCGTTATTAGATCTTATGTAATACCATAGACTAACTCTAAGACCAGTAGGTCCCTAACAAATACAATTTTTGTCTTGGCTCAGTCAGTACTAGCACATCGGTCCCAAGCTCGGTCCCAAGCCTAATAATGCGTCCCTAATAATGAACTCACACGAATACACTCTCAAATATTCTGTCAAAATAACACAGCAAATCAAAGCAAAGGCGCAAATATGTATAGCCAGGTGCTAGCTTCAAGGTGTACTTCGGACCAAGGCGTTCTACAACAGTGAACCAATTTCAAATCGCTAGTTGCATATTGATTGTTGGTAATACCTAGTAATGCAGGTAGATGACATTTTCGTGGCGCGTTACCTTAGAAATCTAGATGCCATGAAAGGAGCACGACCTGACGATCTTTCCCCTGTATTACTCAAGAACCTAGCTATGGAACTCACAACTCCGTTGTTTTGGCTCTTTAAAATATTGCTTGAAACTGGAATATTCCAGAAAATATGGAAAAGCTCTTTTCAGGTGCCTATCGTTAAATCTGGCAAAAAAACCGACGTACTCACTTAGAAAATTTTACAGTATTCGGTAGTTTTTTACCGAATTTTCAACAACAATCCGCTTGAGCGGATTTCGGTAAAAATTGACAAGTTGAAGTTGAAATGTTGAAAGTTTGGTAAAAAAAACTACCGAATACTGTAAAATATTCTAAATGTGTACGTTATTACCGTGGTATTGTCATCATCATATGCATTCTTAAGTGATTCGAAGCAATTATCAATAAAAAATTATTAATCCTGATAAAGCATAGAATCTCAAATATGCAACACGGGTTCTATAAAGGTCGCTCAACTGCCACTAGAATTCATTAACTATTCATTGATTGCAATGGAAAATGGCAACCACGTAGAAGCCCTTTACACAGATCTTAGCAAAGCATTTGATGGCATTGATATTCCAATGCTGCTCTTCAAATTGCAGAAAATTAGCATAGAGCATAGACTGCCTAAATGGCTTGAATCCTATCTTACAAACCACCAAATAATAGAATTAAATGGAAAGAAATCCCATCCCATTCAGGTTACTTCAGGAGTTCCACAAGGCTCTCATATTGGCTCTCTCTTATTCATACTATATATAAACGACATTTCCTTCATTCGTAAAACAACAAAAGTGCCTATTTATGCCGACGACATAAAACTATTTCTAGAAATAAAAAAACCAGGAGGATATTAATATATTCCAGAATTGAATACACATATTTCATACATGGTGTTCGAAAATCATACTGCAACTAAAAATCAAAAAAAAAATTTAATATCATTCAGCAGAAAACGAAATACGCCTAACATATCCATCTTATTAGGAAATCAAGATGTTGGAAAATGTGAAAGAGTAAGGGATCTAGGTGTAATTTTGGATTCTATACTTAATTTCAATGATCATTATAATACCTTTATTCATAGAGCAAACAATATGCTTGGTTGCATAAAATGCTTTGGCTTTAATTCTGAGGATCACTACACAATATACACATTATATGTAGCTTATGTTAGGCCCATTCTGGAATACTGTAGCATTGTCTAGTCTCCATTTTTTAGCACGCATATTAACCGAATAGAAACCGAAATAAATCAGTGCAGAAGCAGTTCTAATTATATGCTCTTCGAAAACTAGGATGGACAACGTATCCTCTTCCAACTACGAAGCGCGCTGCATGCCTATGAATATTCAAACATTGCAACAGCATCGCGAATTTGCAGAGGTTTCATTTGTTATCGACCGCGACAGAGATTCAGCTAAAATTTGATCAAAATTAAACTTTTATTTACCTTCACGGCAACTATGGAACCGGAATTAATTCATACTTGATAATTATCGAACAAACTATGCCCTCAAATTATGGCATCAATACTATTTTGCATTCGAAATGATTATTACAGACTACAAGCATTTAAATAGCATTTGAAATTCAACTTCACAACAGATAGCATTCAAGATGCTGATATAATGCTAATATAATGCTTACTAACCTTACTTTACCTTACCAATCAGACTAAGGCAGGCGTGGCCTCTGCTACACAAAAGTTGTTTCCATTGTAATCGGTCCATGGCTGTACCTCGCCAGTCTCGCTATCTGCGGAGGGTCCGCAGGTCGCCTTCTACTTACTCCTCTTCTTGTACCTGTCTCCTTACTCCTCTTCTTGTACCTGTCGGTTCGTTTTCGAGAACCATTTTCACAGGGCTGTCGTCCAACATTCTTACGACATGCCCAGCCCATCGTAGACGACCGATTTTTGCGATAGTACGATGGGGAGGTTCTCCCAGCAACTTGTGCACTTCGTGGTTCAGTCGCCTCCTCCACGTTCCGTCTTCCATCTGCACTCCACCGTAGATGGTACGCAGCACCTTCCGTTCAAAGACTCCAAGGGCGCGTTGGTCCTCCACTAGCAATGTCCATGTTTCGTGGCCGTAGAGAACTACCGGTCTAATTAATGTCTTGTAGATGGTCAACTTGGTTGTTCGGTGAACTTTGTTCGATCTTAGAGTCCTTCAGAGTCCAAAGTAGACACGATTGCCAACCATAATGCGCCTTCGTATTTCTCTGCTGCGTTATCGGCGGTCACCAACGAGCCCAGATATACGAATTCGTCAACTACCTCGATTTCATCACAGTCGATCTGAACTCGGAGGATGAATGACCGCTAGGAGGCTAACATTGTCTGCTCGAGAGGCTCTTCCCTTCATGTATTTTGTTTTCAACGCATTAATCACAAGCCCAATCCTACCAGCTTTAGCCTTAAGTTTGATGTACGTTTACGCCATCGTCTCAAAGTTACGTGCTACGATATCAACGTCGTCGGCGAAGCCAAATAGTAAGACAGACTAATATAATGCTTGTAGCATATGAAATTCAGATTAAGGGTTTATTTACTGCATATGCTAATGCTTATTAGTTACCTGGGTATAATTTCAAAACTTTGGTATACTATGTGGCACAGGAGGGTGTCCAGATGTTTGACGTAAACTACGTCTTACGGTTAGGGTAGTGTGTCAATTTGAAATCTAGAAAGATGCTACCGTCACGAAATATCATTACAAATTGAACGCTTATTACTTAATAAATGCTCAATTTCTGATGTTTACATTAATCGGTTGGAAATTTTTCCGTGTATCATTTTAACTATCAAAAATTACCCGTTAACAATTTTAAACTTTTGAAAATAAAGAAAATAAAAGGGAATGCAATGTACTTTCCTATCATAGAATTCAAATGTGAGCAAGGAAGGTCTCATAAAGCCTGTCCACGTTATATTTTTTTCTTTCAGTGTAGATTTTGAATTATATCACGGATCGCTGAATCGTTTCACAGCTGAACAGCTGACAGCTGAATTTCATGGTACAAAACGTGTACATTCTTGAATCCTAGAAAGTGTGAGCTGTTCAGTCGAGTTTAGTACACGACACTGAAAAAGTCTGCACATTGTAGACGAAATACGCGTATCTGTCAAAGTAAGCCATAAAGGTAGTTGGAATTGAATGTAAAACATTAATTTTTGTTCTCATTTCTATTTTTATTGATAGTTATTTCGTTCTGCGAAAAGCTGCGATAGACTGTTTATGTTTGATCCAAATTAATTCATACCTTATTTAAACCATGCAAATTCAAACTCGCGTTGGGTACTGAATGTCTATTATACTACAATACTATTAATGAAAACAAGTATTGGTTGGCGTGTAGTCGAGCAGTTTGACTTTAATTGTGTATGTGTGTTCATATTTTTTTGCAAAAATGAGTCAGGTAACGTAGCTGCCGGTAAGCGCATATGTGCAAAGAAAACAATGCAGTGCAGTCCATTTTTTTCAATCTTTCATGAGAAGTTGCAGTTTATCTGGAGGGGAAGCCATGGTTTCCCCGAAAAACGGTAAGCTTTCTACTCAGTTCCAAATATGGTTATTAGGATATTTATTTTTCTACAATAGAAATTCACATAAAAAGAAAGATTTATTGTTTGGTGGCGTGAGTGCGTATTCGATTTTTTTTTTCTTTTTTTTTTCTTTTTTTTAAAGGACTTTAACCGCTAAAGCGGTCATTCATCCCAGTTCGATGTTTTGTTGCGAACTGCCTTTATTATCGGGCATAGCTCGGTATCTATTTTTTTCAAAGAAGTTGCTTGGTACATAAAGAGTGTTCGTTCTGTTGTTTGCGGAAAAGTTTTGATGAAATTATATGGAACGGTTCCAGTGAGAAACTGGACGGACGCCTGCGGAGTTAGGTACAGACTCTTGAGGTATTAAGTGCTCTCAAGGTCATGGAACAAGACAGGTTATGGTTACCCATTGTATTTATATTAATAAAATTTAATTTTCATAGGTTTGCGTCGACCATCAGTTTAATTGGTTGAATCGGTTGTGTCGATAATTTGTTCAGCAATATTTTGTTCTCGAGCCTAGCGTTTTTTTCTAATGTTTCGGTTGCCTATTGTTCGTTGCGCGAGAGATCAAGTGAGAATGAAAAGTCGTGGTTCACCGGGTAAGATGGGTCGATGGTTAGTACATAATTAATTGTGATCGTTATCCTTTTTACTACAAAGTGCTGTAGGCCAAGAAAAAATGCTACCCTCAAGAAGATAACTCTCACGTATTCTTCACTGCACTGGCTCCATTGCGTTTGTCTTGCGGATTTTCCGAAAAAGATATTCTGTGAGACAACAAGCATCCTGTGTCCCCATATTCGTGTAGGCTAATTAATTTACAGTTCATTCCGGAGACTCAACAGGTAGTTTACACGCAATTTTTTTTTTTTTTTGTGAGAACAAAGGTTAATTCTAATTTTGAAAAAGTGATTTTTCCTAAACTGCCTAGTTTGACAAATTTTCAATAGGAAATAGCACACACAGACATCACCTCAATTCATCGAACTGAGTTGATTGGTATATCACTATGGGTTCCCGGGCCTTCGGTAAAAAGTATGTTTTGGACCGATCGTTTCAGTACACTTAGTGTTCAAAAAAGGCAAAAACGCTGAAAAATACAGTGCATATCAATATTTATTGATTTAAAATTGTATGAACTGCGTAGAACAACAATTCTCGAGTACTTATTCAAACAGACGTATTTGATTTTGTAAACAATGAGGAGAAGTCATATTCAAACCCTAAATTCTTGAAATTCTTTGAATTTGCATTCAAACTATGGCCATCAACACAAATAATAACATTTGCCTTACATGATGGTAATGGAATTTTTGTGACGGTGCTGAGAATTTTGAAAAAAAATCGTTTATTCTTACTTCCCCTGTTTGTTTACAAAAATCAGATACATGTGTTTGAAAAAAAAATACTCTAGAATTAACTATCATAATACATGTATACGATCTGTTTTAACGAAAATTTGAAGTTTTGGTTAACCCATTTCCGTCCGCTGTTGCGTATGCGCAACAGTGGTTTTGAAAAATTCGTGTATGCATGTACGTTGAATACGATCAAAACAAATTAGTTTGTTTGAAAGGTATATGCTTTGGCTATCTTACTGACTGTGTTCACACAAACCAATAGAAAAAAAAACTCACAAATTGCATTGTATGAGTTGGTACATGTCTTATGGACACAATTTCAATCATAAACTAGAAGTTACTGGTTATATTTTTTGTCGTTTCACAATGGGAATATGTTCACAAAAGGCCAAATATTATTTGTAGCTAGTTGACCATCCATTAAGGTGTGGCTGAGTGTGTACCATTTGAGCTTAAAATGTATATTGCATTCTATTTGTCGAGCAATGCGCCAGTGTTGCGTATACGCAACATGCTGTCACGGTGTTCCTAAGCGTCAAAAAAAAAACCTCTAAAAATGCTAAATTTCATTAATGCATCCACAAGACTTGTAGTTTGATACGATATCGTCGAAAAAAAATATTTTGTGGAAAACGGCGAAAATGGGTTAACCTTTGTTCCCGAACCACTGTGCGCAATTTTGGTTTTTGAAATTCGACGAAAAAAAACTGTCATCATCTGAAAATTTTTCATACCAGGAGTTTTCGTTGGTCGATAATTCTGGAGTTCAAATTATTTGAGAAGAGTCCGTGAATTGACTGTAAGTCTTATTTAAGAAATACTATTGTTCAGTGAAAAAGCATCAGGATACTAGTTTTAGTGGGAAGATCGGTGAAGCAGTGCTATTACATTTTTATTCAAATCCAATACAATAAATTGCTTGTACTTGAAATTCACGGGAATGACGTAAGAAGTGTACATAATTTTTCAATATTTTGTACTTATACTCGACAATTATACACTTGAAAAATATGTACTTTATGCAGAAAATATCCATCTCTTTCAGAGATAATTGTAATATGACTTGTTTTCTTAGATATTCAATATTACCAGTCATTACTTACCAACATTATTGACTTACAAAACCTTTAACTTAAATTGACAGTTACAATGTCTGAGAAATCTTGTGCCCATATCTCCAACTAATCTTGCAGTACATAGTGAACCATATTAACACCAAACGTGGAAAGATTTATGACATCCAATCCTAACTCGTGTGTTATCACTTTGCCCGACCCAATCTATGCTAAGCTCCTAGCGACGAGCTTTGAATAGAAAAAAAAAAACCTATATTCCCATTACTTCTCACACCGATGACAGTGGATAGTCCCCAATTTCCCGAACGAATTATCTTTGGGCAAACAAATACAAACCGACTTGCCACCATCCGCACTGGGCCCACACTCCGGCCACGGTACAACAATCAATTAGGGTCCCGTTTCTTCCTCCCCCTTGTCAAATAAATCGGTAAATCGGAACCGCACCTTTTCGGAAATCAATAAGTCACACGTATCCCCGTTCCGAAATTTATGTAGTCAAATTTTCTGGGATTCCCTCACCCCTCCCAGCCGAGCAGAGGGCTGGGGTGGCACAATGCCAACGATATCTGTCTGAGCCTGTTACGCGATAAGGCAACAATCGTTTTCCCCTAGGTTGTATTTTTTTTCTACCCTGCCATCATCATCGATTCCCTATACTTTTTCCAACCACCTCAACGAGCAACGGACTTGGCCTTGGCCCCGACAATCAACAGCCCAATACTCTCCAGCAGGAAGAAGCACCCACATTTCCGCGAACGGAAGGCCTTCGTCAAATACTAATTAAATGTGTTGTTTTTTCGAACGATTTTCCCATTGAACTGGGTCCGGATCTGCATGTGGGAACGGGAACCAAATTTCACCCATCGTACCCCGGTTATCTCGGCGATGAGGAGGTATATTTTCGGATGTGTTACGCCTCGGAGTGTATGGGTGTGGGCAATGTATGTTTTATCGCGGACCACAAACAAAAAAAGGAAATCCTGGCTCGTGTCCTACCTACAATGTGTTTCAAAATTTGATGCCCCGCAGTCCATTGTTCAATATATTCTGGATGTGTTTTTCCCCGGCCCGTCGCGTCGTTCCACACCACCATCGGGGACACGGTGAATAAACAGTAGACAATCGATTGTAGTGATTGGTAATAGCTTCGGTGCGGTGATTTTCCAGGTATTCGTGGAACTATAGCTGGAACCGTCGCTGGAGGGAAATTTATGAGTTTTCGGATTGAACTTGAAGATTGCTAGTTAAAATTGAAATATCCAATAATTATAGAACTTGTTTTTTCACAAATTTGTTGTTTCACTTACTGTGACATCTCCAATGATTTAATACCATTTTTTTAATGTTGTTTTACTTCTTTAAACTAATGGTTTCCTCCCATTTGGTCATCTTTCACACAGTAAAAAAACTAAGTCAAAATGTTATCAAACTTCCGCTGTAGTACCTCAAAGCATGTCCTGATGTTTCCAATGCGGTCCTGGGTACTTGACATAGTGACGGTGCGGAAATAAAAAAAAGCGAAAATGTTTAAACTTTAATGTTGCGTTAATTCGTGATAGTAATGATTTATTTCTGTAAACAGTGTATTTTGTAACGTTGCTCGTTGTATATCATTCTTCGTTCTGGTTTATTCGTTTGACTTATTTAGAATTATTTTGAATTAGGTTAAATTAGGTTTTATAAGGTTTGAATTCTATATCAAATGTAAATTTTAACAAACTAGGTTAGGTTAGGTTCACTATAAATTTATTTAGCATGTTGACTGGTTTGTACCTCGGCTTAGTTGAATGCTATAAAAATAATAAATGCAACAATGGCTCCAAACTATGAAATAACCATCTCGACGAACCAAGAAAAAAAGGCGAAAGGGGCTGTGAAGGGGCTTGAAGTTGAGATCTACGTGTTGAGGTTTCTGTGACAAGGACCATCTTTTGTCCGTGGAGCACGGATCAAACAGTTTAAGCTCGGGAGTCCGCTAAAACCCGCCTTTCGAGGTAGTTAAACGAAGGGGGTGAAGATCGCAAAACTACTGTGCGAAGTTTAACCCGACGGTTGCCAATAATTCGTCGTAGTTCCGCTATTCGTTACAACCCCTGTGGAAGAGCTACCGAGAGAGCGCGGTTTCTGTGATCGCGAAGCCGGGTTTTTTGGGAAAGCAGGCTTCTATATTGAAGGAGACGGTCAATTCCGGACGTTCTCGACGAATTTAATTTCGGAAGCTTTCCGTTCAGCCGCCATTTCCTCCACATCTGTAAATTCCGCCAGGCTCCCCGAGCTCTTCTACCATCGCTGGACGCCATCTACGACGCCAGTATTGTGTCACCAAGTCATCGAGTTCTGTCCAACCCGAATTGGTAGTGAATAACCGGGAAATAAATTTATCAGATTATGTTTTGATTTGAAGTACTTATTTTCGTTTTGGCAGTTCCGATAGAATTGCCTGTTTCTGAAATCCGTTTTCGTTGTTTGCTTTCAAGAAGATAGGATGTCATTTGGACAAAGTTTATCGCATCGAACAGTATCTACTTGATAGTTCAAAGCAGTGAAAGCCGGAATGTGGACGTCCACGGTTTTCACGTGCGCCAAACGTAATCAAATCGGTCCGTGCGAAGATTGCTCGCCCACCGGGCCGTTCCATCGGAAAACTTGCCAAGGAATCCAAGATTGCTCCAGAACTAAAGTGCGCGGGTAAAGAAGCTACATGGGACTAGTTCGAAGACAATAATCCTGTTCTCCGAAGAAATGCTGTTCAGAATCGATACTCTGTCTAACAGCTGCACGGACCGGTTTATTTCACCGAAAAAACTTGAGGATATTCCCGAGAAAGTGAAGTTTAAGTTCAAGACATGATGTTAAATGGCAACTTATGGTTTAAAAAGAATTATGTGTTACAATGAATAAAGAAGGGTTCATTTTTGAAGGACCAAGAGCTTCCATAGATGAAGATCAACTGCTCTGAAGATCAATACGATGGCCTACAACAGGATGGAGCGCAATTTTACACGTCAAACCAGACACATCGAAGGCTGATGCAACATGAGCACGATTGACCGCCCAATAACTGCTTTTCCGTTATTACTAGATCAGCTGTAATTCAACAGAGAACCGACAAATAATGGTTGAGACTACCATACATCTTCCAATTATAAGAACGGGTGATCTCTATGTTATAATAGGCAATACCGGCGCCGGCCATGGCAGAACACAGGTGAAGTAGAGAATGGGTAGGAGTGAGTTGACGAGGTACTCGCTTTGAAAGAAGCCGAGGAGTTTACTACACTTCCACGAGAAATCACTGAATTGTTGGATAAAATTGTTGGGTTTGCAGCAGGATCAGTTCTGGTAAACGATGTACTGAAGTTGGCAGCGAATAAAGATATTTTACTATACAGATAACCTATGAGCATTAACATATTTGCAGTAAATCAACCTTAGATCTGTATTTCATATGCTATAAGCATTATATTAGCATTATATCAGCATTTAGAATGCAATCTGTTGTAAAGTTGGATTTCAAATGCTATTTAAATGCTTGTAGCCAGTAACAAGCATTTCAAATGCAAAATAGCATTGATGAAGCATTATCATAACATTGCAGTCAAGCAGCTGTATATTCGGCTTTAAAGCGGCATTCATGGTTCGTTTGAGATGACTTAATTGCTTAATTGACTACAGTTAAGACGTTCATTATCTGTGCAGAGGTGCACAGTCAAATTATTCAAAGTTTGGCACCAATTTAAACCAACAGTAAGGATGCTGTTGGGACCACTCACAAGATAAAGTGATTTATTCCAATAAAAATATTTGGTCCCTCTAGCAGTCTGGACCGGGACCAGTTTGATTATTCGATTTGGGCGTATGTTGAAGCACAAGCATGCAGAACATCTCACTTTAGTGCGACGACCTTGAAGCCTATAATAA
>JASCZW010004352.1:37500-55600 GCA_034211315.2 Aedes japonicus
AATCTCACTAAATTCGCTACGAACTTTTGCCAGATGAAAATCTTGCCCATAAGCTTGTGAAAACTTCCATTTTCTTCACAGAGACAAAATTCCGCAGCAAAACGTCCGAAAAAAGAAGCAATATGTACATAGCTGTTCCGTTTCGGGAGTATGTGCAAGGATCGACCCTCCCAGTCCAGCACCATCACCACTGTCTCAAACCGCTCCTAGCTGCCGTCCGTTTCGCATATATCACTCTGGATTACAGCGGAAGATTGAAATTAAAGAAAAACAGGTGGATTATATTATGATTTTAATTTCGTGTTCGATTCCTCTACGGATGCAGCCCGTGTGTTGGCTGTTTGCAAGAAGAGACTTCCACCTCCTGTATGTACCAGAGGACAACACTATCCAGCAACCACAGGGTAACACTATTCGCTGGAAATCCGAATACACGACGCTTTCTTGGCAGCTCTATGTGGCAGCGGCGATGAGCATTAGTGGAGCAGACATAAAAAACAACGATCACAGGATGCTTTGGTTTGGGGAACATAGAAACGTGGCAGCCTGCTTTTCCTTATTGGCTTCCTCGGGTATGTGTGCAGCTATATTTCCCTCGCGAACACAGCTTCCCGTGAACGTGATGAGTTTGATAGAGCGAGAGAGTGAGACGACGACGACGACGACGACGATGATGATGATGATGACGGCAATGACGAGGACGAGACAGTTGAGAGCGACGGCAGCGGGAAAATTATACGTACAGGGTTTACTCCTTTCAGTTCACGCTCGGGTTCTTCAAATAGAATCCCCGTGTTTCCGTTGATGCTCTCGCACAAGGAAGATACAAGACGCCTCGCTCTTGCTGGCTCCAGCATGTGAACTATGAGCGGCGTGGGAAGGGTTGTCAGATGATTGTAGTCATTCGCGACCAGTTTCGGTGCAGCAGTATGGAATTATGAAATTATAATTCGAGGAAAATCTTGCCCTGGCGCGGGATATGTGCGCTATGGTTCGATACTGAGTTTGACCTTGCAACGGTGGTCGAAGGTGCATTAGATAGCATTGGTTTTGTTATGTGAAGTTGTAGAAAACCGGAGGCACTTTTCTTGATTAGTTCGTTCCCGTGGGTCAATATTTGTAGGCCTGGATGCGTGTGAGCAATGTTAAAATAACGTTTTTAAAATAACCATTTTTCCCAACCACTACGTCATTCAAAAGCTTAATAAACGCAAATTCTAATAATACACTTATCCAATAGAACATGTGAGATATGTGTATAATCAGTAACAAATACACGTGGTATGAATAAGATTCTGTTTTAATAATGTCGACGTTTTATTTCAGATACCAAGCTAATTCATTACAATAGAGTTACATACACAGTAAAAGCAGTAAATTGAGATGTTAATCTTTCTTTCTGTAACATTCTCGAATTTTCTGCGGTACACCCGCCTTCAAATTCCGACCAATATCCTCAGATACACTAGCGTTATCAGTGCTTTATCTTCTCATTAAATCGTCGATCCCATAAGTCATCTTCTTAGTTTTAAAGAGTTTCCGCTTAATCAGAGCCCAGTATTTTTCCATCTGCCGAAGTTCTGCACAGATAGGCGAAAATTCGTGGCTTTTTTTAAACGGAAGCAACCACATTTGCAAACTTTCTTGTACACTTCCTTGTAGATAGTTCGAAACTTTTGGGTGTTCAACTACAACTACTAGGTTAGTCAAAAAGTTTTGAAAGCGGAAATGAAAATCCATTTTTTTGGGGGGAAATCGCTTTTGTTGCTCAGTATTGTCTACCATAAGATCAATACACTTGGTCCAACGATCTTCCAAGTTTGTTGTCTCATCACGGAATTGACTTTCTGGAAGGCCTGCAAAATACTCATATACGACGGCTATAACAGCTTCGTTTGATGAAACATGCGTTCCATGAAGAATTTTTTTGAGGTGTGAGAACAGCCAGAAGTCAACTAAATCTGGCAAATAGGGTGGATGCAACAATTCGTACCCCAATTCACTGATTTTCGCGATGCCTTCTTTGCCGACTTCTGGACACGAACTCGCTTCGGAGCCAAAGTGCCTGGCTCACACCACTTCTTAGCCTCTTGTTTTGATTCTGGATTATGGTGGTACACCCAAGTCTCATGCATAGTGATGAATCGATGCAGAAAATCATTTGCTTCTTTCGAAATTGCTTCAAATGTTGCTCAGATTGTCGCATTCGAACGTGTTTTTGTTGCATTGTTGCAGTCCCTTTGCAGATACTCCTTGAACCTTATTGCCAAGGTCAAACAAAGAGAACCTTGGCAACAAGGCCGAATTTCACATAACTTCAAATCGATAGTTGCAGAACACATCTTCACGGAAAATCACGGCATAACGACGAATGACATCACAATATTACGGACTACATCTACACCCTGGAAATTAGACGTCGCTGAAAGCTTAGAAATAAACAAGCAACAGAACACAAATCAACTGAAAAAAGACCAAGGAAACGATTATACATGGCTCTTTAACTAAGTACCTAAACGACAACAAAGCTGACGCATCGGAGCACCCGCTGCTACACTGAAAGTTAATTTTAGTTTATATTACAAAATCGAAAGTAATACTCACTAATCCATTCGTTATTTTCAGCAACGAAACTGATTTATTCTTTTTATGAAGATACATTCGTAATTGATTGCACGCGCAACTGTCAGAAGCTCGAAGCTTTTGTTGACACAGAATAAACATTCGTACATTGTACGGAAACAATGCAAAAAGCTACGAATATTTGGTCACAAATTAAAAAGAAACGTCTCTCTGGTGGTTGCATGAACGACTGACAGATCTACTTTATCGACTCAAAATGTAATTGACAAAAAAAAAGCGCAACCACGTGGAATTGACCAGCTTTTTTTTTATTGTTTCAGACATGGGGTTCGAACCTGAATATTTGGAAAGTGCTGATTCTAAATCCGTGGTTTATCTCACTAGGCCACGCTGACTCGTGAGAATAAGCTTGATTAATGAGCATGAAGCTATAGCTCACGACAGCGCTTTGATTTTTATTTTGGGATAGATAAATTATTTCCGCCCATACCAGCAGCAACACCATCATACATGAGTACGGTATAAAAGCGAAACAGCGATTGGCTGGTAATCACGAAGTTGATTTCGTGTATTTTACAATAAAATGTAATGATAGCATTTCACCAGCTAAAAAGCATTATGAATGTTTCTTACAATATACGAGACATTTGTTCTATGTACAAAATCCATGTTTACGAAACGCGCGAAAGCTACTTTACGAAAATAAATTTTCAGTGTGCAGAATAATTAAGTTATATATAGGGAAAAGCGAAGTAGATATTAAATATATTTGTTTTTGACTCAGGATAGGTTAGTAAAAAAAAATTAGCTGCTGGTAAAAGTTTTTTTTATTTGTAAAAGCACATGCACATGTGCTTTTAATTTTCCTTCTTTGATCGAACAGAAAGGTAGGAATTTTTCTCAATAATGGCAACCAGCTTAATACAAAATGCCTTTTTGCACTTCTACTTGAGTCGACGCCATTTTAGAAACTGCAACAAAAATGTAAACGTGCTCTACAACAAAATAAAGTAAAGAGTATCAGTTGGCAGTTACGAACAGACCCTTCGTTCTGGCAACACTGTTGTGGATGAACAATCCCACTTTCCATCCGTACACGATCCACGCTATCATCGTAAATGACTGGCACGATCGGTATGAGATCAATAAAAACAATAGAAACTATAGAACAAGTGATCAACAGATATAGCCAACCACGCGAGTTTTGATGGGAGGCAGAATTTTATGAATGTATACGCTAAGTTAGTGAATTTGATATCCTATATAAGTATACAGGGTGTCCGAATATTATCCGTACAACAAAATGGTGTTAATGGTGGTGTCATATTAAAGTGTTAGATTAATAAATTAATATGTATTGTTTGTTACAGCAATATGTTTGCAAATTACAAGTTTTATTTGTTCATTTCAAAATGGCCGCTTCGTGCTGAAATGCACGCCTTCAAATGTTTCGGGATGTTATCCACGATGGCCGCGAGCTCTTCGACAAATATTTGTTCCTAAACCTTTTAAAGAGACGATTTTAGGTGTTCTAGAGATTTCTGTGGTGTATTACCCCAAGCAGCACGAAATGGAGAAATCTGGTTGCAATAACTTGATTGTGACTTAATTGAGTCACAAAGCAGTCATTCCAACTGTCTTGATACAAGTGTGCTGCTAGGGACAGGCTCTTGGCGTAAAGACTAATATTCATTTTTGCTCCATGATCCGGCGCCCAGTCTTGTTGAAAAATCCATTCATTTTTGCCGAAATGCTGCGATGCACAAGTAGCTAATGTGTCAGTAAGTAGCACCGCTTGAGTCACTTTTACCCACTCGTCGATGAAGATCAAAGGGGTTTTACCGGAATGGGTTATTCCAGCCCAAACCATGTCAGAAGCAGCATGATGACTCCTTGAAATACTTTCTAGATTTTTAGAAGCAGCAGGAAGCAACTGCCGATTATTTTGGTGGTTGTGATGCTGCTCGATTATGAAAACTTTTTCATCGGTGAACAACACTGACCGATAGCGGCCCTCGGATAAGCGATTCAGGAGAATCTTTCTCAACCGGTTTGCTTTCATGGTGTCATTCAAGTAGTGATTCCTGCACAATTTACATGACTGAAGTTACAAATCGTCGTGAACTATGGCTCCAACGGAAGATTTTGAAATTTTCAGTGATTTCGCCAATCTTCGGATGTAAATCGAAGAATTCCGCTTGATTTGTCGCCGGATAATCTCGCGCATTTGTGGAGTCCGAGCGGTGCGCCATTTTCCTCTCCTACGCTGTCATCTAGCGTTTCAAGCTGTTGGTATCGGTTTATTGCGTCACTCACTGTAGATTTTACCATATTCAGGGTCTTTGCAATCGCTGAAATAGGTTACACTTTTCGAAAAAGTTCAATTTCACCTGCGCGCAACTCATTTGGCTTCTTTTTGAATGATCACAACTGTACCAAAATTACTGCGTATAAAGACTAAGTATGGTTTATTTTTTTTAAATCGGCTTGGTTGTGTTAAATCATACCGACAAAGTCTGTACGGATGATTAACAGACACCCTGTAGTTGAATTGTTTCTCTACTAATAACCGCGCTTATCTATTCTATTGTTAAAACTTAAATCTGCCATGCAATTTTGATCAAATCTTCTGTATAAAATGCAATGAACGAAACGCAACCTCTAGCCTTACGATACTCAAATAATAACAGAAAAAATATAAGACAATTAAGTTCAGAATACGAACGAATCGATAATTCTAATCAGTACATGAAATATGCAAGCCGAATTATGTTGATTAACTAGCCTTATTTATTAAAATTGTTTGTTTTTGTATTCTCCATACGAGGAGTGACGATTATAATGATGTAGAAGTAAATATTCTCTCATCACCATGATACCCCAAGAGTTAACAGTATTTTTTTTCTAGAACGAAAGATATGAAAAGAAACTATCACACTCTGTGAGTGGCCCCAATAGCATCGTTACTGTTTGTTTGAATCGGTTCAAATCTTGACAGCTTATCGTTAACCAAAACGAATCCTGCTACTTCCCAATCCTGTTATCCAAAATCCCAGTGATTTCTCGTAGAAGTGCAGTGGACTCCGCGGCTTCCAATAAAGATAGTATCACGTCAACATATTATTACCCATTCCCTGCTTGATCTGCACTCGGGCGAGGCCGGCACTGGTATTACCTTAGTTTGGTATCACCAGTTTTTACGCATTGACGATGTATGCTAGTCCCAAACATCACCTTTTGGTTTTCTGTGTGGCTCATCTGGCAACAACGGAGTAGCAACATCGGGCGGTCAATCATGCTCATGCTCATGCTCAGTTTGAAAACAGGGTCGTTTATGTTTAGTCGTATTCCTGAAAAAGGCTGGTTAATTTCAGTGGACTAGCTTCCCTGGTTTTTGGGCTACTCTACAGAACAAAAAATTAAGCGAAATAAACAAATCAAATGGAATGTATTATTTATATTCTTACTACATAGGATGAGGGGATGTAACGTTAGCCTAGCTCCTTCATTCGGCCTATGTACCAAATGTGTCATTAATTTAGCAATAATCAACAAAATGCTGTTGCTATTAGGATGACCGATGTTATCCGAAGCAATAGAGACAATAATCATCAACTTACAACCAACAAGTCGAGTTATTAGTACGAGACACTGAAGAAGGCTGCACATTGTAGACGAAATACGCGTATCTGTCAAGATAAGCAAAAGTAATTTTCGCGTAATTTTCGATTTCATGAACTTTTGGGGCGTCATGATTTCACTGGTTAAGCTGAACAGATGATCTACACGATCTTCAAGTGATCTAAATTGCGCTTATTTGAATCGATAAAGCAAGTAATGCAGTCTGGATTGTCAGAAAACAGTTACACGTTACAAACTTAGTGTTCACATAGTTAAAATAAAAATGATTTTACAAGAAAATCGCAGACCCAATGTTGGGGACATATATTTTTGTATGTTCCCAACTATGGCCTGTTGTATCAATAACGTAGTAAAAACGTTGTTATTGGTAAAATTGCTAGTGGAAATGAATGGATAGGCGGTTGTTTATATTCAAGTGGCTCATCTTAACACAAACCGAAGAAACAAAATCATTTTATAGTGAACTATAATATTTTCATTATTGAAAGGCTGATGAATCATACATGAACATCACTTAAGTGTTTCGATGCAGTTTTACTATAGTTTGTATTGTGAAATGTTGTATTAAGTAAATCAAATACAGAACTCAAAGCCTTAATCCATAAAATTTGTAAAAATAAACCGTACAAAGAATGCATTTTGTAATTAATCCATCGGATGAGACGAAGTTGCATCAACGAATAGACCCAATTTGGTGCCTATAGACCGACATTAAATCCACATCCTTCGAATATTTCTGACTTAATAAAAAGAGTTGTGTAACTTTTCGTGATACATACTACCTAATATCTTATCAAACTTATCTTAGCAAGTGTCTAACTAGTTGAATCTCGCTTACAGCTTAAAAACTTTATGAGTTATAATAAATAATGTTGTCGATCATTGCATAATAGGCTGAGTTAAGGGACACATACCCTATCAATTTAGTTCAGATAGGCAACAATTAAAACATTTTTTTTAAATAAAACTAATTCTGTTTATGATACCCTTTTAAAACAAAATGTATTACAGTGCATCTCATGCATGTAGTATTCTTGTGGCATTAACTCTACACAGTTTCGTTGCGGCCGATTTAAATTTAGTTTTAAGTTTTAGACTGAAACTTTTCACAAACTCGCGGAACTGCGAATCGCAAAAGACGGGTGTATTCGCGGCTGTTACCAAAATTGTCCTCACTCCTCTGGACAGGATCGAAAACTCAGAGCCAAGCCCTATTGTTTCCTGGCCATTTTTCTAATCTTTTCATTCATCCACTGATGCCCGTCGCCTTAGCTTCATTATTCCGGTACATTTAGTTGCGTTTCTCGATGCGATATGTTTAGTAGTATTGGAGGAACTTTGGTTAGTGTTGTATTTTTTATCAAATTTGAATTCAAACAGTTTTAAGTGACTAGCTTGCATGCAAAGTTTGTAAATATTTTTAACCATAAGTGCTTGTTTTCTTTTATCTTATTTATTTTATGTATAATTTAGATTATAGAAATTGGTATATAAGAAAACATTTTAAGATACATAGGATAAATAAATTATTACATAAATAGCCTAAGTATTTGCAAATAAAAAAATTTATTTTAATAAATATTTGAAAAAATATGGAATAAAAAATTGAATAAATAATGTAAATAAATATCTCAATAAATAATAAAAATAAATATTTGAACAAATAATGCAAATAAACACATTCATAAATGCAAATAATATTTCTTCATCAGCACCAACCAGGTGGTAAACAAACAATTTACATCTATATTTGCAAGTTTGGACACAAATGTCACCTCTTATTTACACCCTAAAGCTATTATTTACAAAATAAACATTAATCAAACGTACAAATATGGACCAAAGATATTTATTTTATATACACGGAACCAAATCCGTTTCTATTTTCATAAATAAAAAATCATGAAACGAACTCTCGTCTTATTTTATGAGATCATGACTCTTATGCATGGTTTCATTATTGAAATGACAGATGCGAGTCATGAACTTAGGAAGTCTTAGGAAGTTGTCTAATCTAAAGTTGTGTAATCAGCATCATTAGTCGAAAGAATAGCTTTAGTGTAGTAGGTAAATCCACCAAGTACTGGTACAGCACTTCACATCCACGCTAGGTTCAAATCCTGACGGAAGATTCGCCAGATTCATGAATAAAGTTTTCCGTATCAGGAATTCATTTCATGGTTTCGACTCGATTTATTCATTATTTCATTGCGGCGGGGAAATAGTTAATGATATCATGAGTATTGTTCATGGTGTATATTCATAACACGAAAACAGAACTCATTCATGAAATCATAACCTGTTTATTCGTTTAGAAGAACACATTATTGCCCGTGTATAGAGTTTTAATAATATACAGTCATACCTCGATATAACGTAACTTTTTTTCCCCTATTTTTTGTAGTTTATTGTTAGCGTGATTTATCTAATTGTATATTTTTTTTTTTTTAATTATTTATAAACCTGTCCAAGCTCAATCGAATCAACTTCACAGAGCCAAGTTTTCATATTTATGTACATCAGGTATCTTAGAAAAAAAGTTGTCCATTCTTAGAACTAAAGATGTCCATTCTTTTGATCCGGTCCATTTGAAATAAACAGCCCTAATACACTTCGAGTGTCCTTCAACCTATTGCCAAACTATAAAATAAACCGCTAGCTATTTTGACATTTCAAGTCCATCGGTTGCCACATCTGAAATGCAATTGAAATAAGATTGTACTAGGATGGGATGTACGATTGAATTGAGAAAAGGGACTTTGCTACTTCAATAGTACTTCTTCTAGGCTCCAGTATCTGGGAAGGTTTGGTAAAAAGTTGCTTGCAGTGTTGCGTGTTTGAAGTATGTCAGATTCCGTTTTTGAGGTTGTTCAAGCATGGTGGCCGAGTGACTTACATCCTGGGTAGTATCAGCAGCTGGATAATCCTGAAGAAAATGAATATATATTTTGGCTCAGGAAGTGCCATCACACCGGTCCGAAGCTCGGCCGCATGCTTAATGATTCACCCCTAGTTACGTAACTCACACAAACACGCCCTCAAATATTCTGTCAAAATAACACAGTTAATCAAGACAAAGATACTAGTACCGAAAGGTAGCGAAAAGCGCAAGAGTTTGATGCAAGGTTCAGACTGCAAGGTGTACTTCAGATCTAGGGGTTCTACAACAGTGAACCAATTTTAAATCGCTAGTTTCATATTGATTGTTGGTAGTATGGCACAAGCTGACATCAAATTTTGATTCCTTTTTATTTAAACATCTTTAATAGAATACTGCTAAGAGTAATATTCTGAGATAAAAAGAAAATATAAGAAAAAAAATAGATGAAATACTCAACAAATAAAAAAAGAAACTATAAATTATTTGAATGAATTGAAAAAAACATAGGTAAGAAAGGCTGGAGCAACCTGCTGGGTTAATTACATTGATTTTACCTTGATTCTTGCATAGAAAAAAAATAAAACACAAATTCTGGGTATATAGTAAAGCAGTGGGTAAAACATGGGGACTACAACCAAAAACTGTCCATTGAATTTATTTTGCAATAGTTCTCCCGAAAACTACGTATGCTTCGCTTATATTGTGGCCTAAACTTAATGAGGTAACCACTTAAGTGAAGCTTAGTAAACTACAGAGGCTTCCCTATAGAAAGTTTATATCAAAAAGAGTGTTGTAGAACACTTTTGGAGTCAAGTTTTTGTTTAATCAACCACATCACTACTTCAATCGTACTTCAATTGTAGTAGGCTCGGCTATCTGGGAAGGTTTGGTGAAAAGTTGCTTGTGATGTTGCGTGCAATGCTTCAACATGGTTTGTACATGCCGTCAAAAATCTGTTTTCTGTGAATTTTTTGTTTTTATGTATGTAGTAGGAAGCTAGCTATTAAAACTTCCTTATTATTGCACAACTGATAATTCAAGAAAGTCGACTAAGTCGAAGGATTTTTGAAAAATGGATCGTGTGTCACCTAAGCAAGATAATAAATGACAAAATAATTAAGAAGTACAAAGTTTGGTCTGCATCTACCGTCTATGCCATGCAAAGGACAGCTTTCTAAAACAAAAATTGATCAACTAGGAGGAATGTGTAAGAAACTAAAATGATATTCCCTCAAAACAACATGTTTTGTTTTGAATTAATAGCAAACCGAAAACGTCCCAAGACTCCTCGATACTCACAGGTTGAAAAAGCTCTCTACGTCTGGTTTTTGCAGAAATGCTACAAACTCATGCAAAAAAAATTCATCAACCAAATGGTTGGAATAGGGGAATTCGGAAGCCGTGGTTATGTGGAAAAAAATAACAAAACCCAACGGTATTCGCTTACTGAAAATCAATCTTTTTCAAAAGATCCCCAACAAGAACATATGTAGAGAGAAACGCTACCCTAGCAGCACACTTGTTGCAAATCAGTTAAAGTTACTTGCATGCAACTCAATTAAGTCACAATCAAGTTACTGCAACCAATAATGTCATTTTTGTGTTGTTTGGGAAATCAACAAAGATCACGTTCATGCCTTGCAGCAACATGGATGGGTCGCTCAAATTACCATTAATGTTGATTGAAAAGGGCCTGTTCATAAACCACGTAGACTCAGCGTAGAACTTTTTGAATTTCAAAGCCTCCCCCCCTCCCCATAGAAAATGTCTACGTGGTTTATGAATAGCCCCAAAGTCTCACAGACCTCGAGCATTCAAAAACCTTAAGGAGTTGCCTGTATACTACAGGGCATCCAAAAGTGCTTGGATGGCAAAGGAGCTCTTTAAAAAACAGTTTTTTGGGGAATTCATTACGAAAGTGACCACCTTTCTTAAGTCAAAAGGGCTACCCCTAAGACCCTAGTAGCACACTTGTAGCCATTCGGTTGAGATAACATAAATATGACTTGCTAAGTCATAATCAAGTTACTACAACTAATAATGACCGTAGTGTGCTTCTTGGGGAGGCGCTCATTACCATGCAGATGAGCTAAAAACTGCCGATGGATCAATTTTTACCATCTTTTTCCCGCCGTTCTTCAACCGATGAATCAGAATATCATTCAGATGTTTAAGACGAGCTACAGGCATCTGATGATGCGGGAAATTCAAATTCGTGGAGGACAATTTGACGAGTGCATGAAGAAGATCAACATAAAGGACTTAATCTTTTGGGTAGCTCAAGCGTGGGAGGTAGTTCCAGCTGAATCAATTCGCAAATCTTGGAACATGCTTAACAATGTACGTGAAATCGAGGATAAGTACGATGTACCGCTGTCGGTCGTAAAAGACACGATGAGAAGATAGCACAGACCGAAGATGTCAAGGGGAGTATGCCGATTTCGAAACGCTGGATGAGATCATCGCAAGTGTTTTTCACAAAGATGCTGATGAAGACATTTCATATGACGGTGACGAAACAATGCAGTTAATGTCAACGCAGAAAGAAGCATCACAATCTTCGAGTTTTGCAGATGATGACGAATATGTTAAGGTGTCGGATGAAACAGTCGATCTTTTAATCAGATACGCGTAAGAGAACAACTGGCCACTGACTACACAGTTCTCGCTGCGAAGGAAGTTGTTTATGTGTTTTAACACATCTATCATAACTACAATCGAAAATTTATGCTTACTGGCAACCATGGACCATTTTGACTTTTTATTCGCGCACATAGTGTTCGAGAGATTTACCCCCTGGGTAGTCTGGAATAAGCTGAAATCAAAAGTTGGTTCACCTTTATTTATGCAACATTAAAAGAATACTGCTAAAAGTAATATTCTAAGGTAAAAAGATAATTTAAGAAAAAATATATAAAAAAAAATTAAAAAAATTGAAGAAACAATAAAAATTAAAATTAAAATTTATTAGAAGAAATTGAAAATATATGTGTAAGAAGGGCTGGAACACCCTGCTGGGTGAATAACATTGATTTTGCGTTAATTCGTTTAAAGAAAAAAAGCTACAACAAACATTTTTGGAGAAAAAAAATTTTGCTCCAATATAACGTAGCTTCGATATACCGTAACGAAAATAAAAATTGAGTTACGTTATATCGAGGTATGACTGTATAAGTAAACAAACACACGTACATATATTTACAATTTGTATATTGTGGTCAGAACTAAATTGACCCAAAAACCAAGGGATCTGAATGTAACTCTAAGGAGGTGGGTTACAGTTTACAGACTTGACAACTAGATAAAACTGATTCCATTCAAAAACAGATAAGATCCTGATGCAACGAACTTCTGGTAATTCGATTTCGGACATGCATTAGACCTAAATTGGAAACGAAACCTTCCAACACTGCACAAAACCCATTTCAATGATGCGCCTGCTGTATCCATTAGATTCCCACCGTGGACTTAATCTCCATGAACTATGGGTGGTAAAAGCACCCAAATCCACCGCTCCACTTTGCCACCGACGATCGTGTCCCAACCGCTGCGATGCCTTGGCAACATGAAAGTCGCATCCCAGCCGTCATAAAAATCCCCATTCTGCTCATCGTCGTCCTCATCATCATTCAGAGCAGTTGCAGAATAACCCACCATCCTCGCCGTTTTCTCATGGGGCATGCTTTTGTTTACTTATCTAAAAAGCTCACTCTCTTTCTCTCTTGACTCGTGTTTTGAATCGCGAGTCATGGCTCTTTCTCCCGCTCGCGAGCTGCAACTAGCTTTCGTCGATGTATTTGTGCTGTGCTGTGTGTGATGATGGGGAACAACTTCGGCTCCAGCTTGCTCGGATCCACCACAAAGAGCCCCATCATTTCTCGCAACCATACCCGTGTCATGCGCCACCGAAGCGAAGGCGGAGCAATCGAATATCTACACCCTGGGATCTTCTACTCGCTTGCTTCGATGGTTTAGTTTTTTTTTCTTCTTTTGCTCGACTTACATTCTCCACTTGCTCCCTAGTGCCGTTGCTTGCCGAGGTTTGAAGAAACGCCACCAGAGAAGGGAAAAAAATGACTCGTGGAAATGGAAATAGTTTCCGTCGTTTTTCATCAGAACAAGACAACCGGGCGGGACGACGACAACGGAAGAAAAGTACTGTTCGTTTCCAATTTTCATCGCAAATAAAAGTGTGCATGCAAAATGCTCATACTTTTTTGGCCTTCTGTGTGATACTTGGTTTTCTTATAGAATTTCGAGATAAAACTTTTTCATGACCCAACCTCACCCCTCTTCGGGTTTTTCGTTTGCAATATTGTATGTATGTAGATATAAATGCAGACCCGGGACACCATATTTTATGTACCACACCACCGTCGAGTGAATTTAATTTCTTTTCGAAATTCCTTTATCTAGGAATACATTTTTCATATAGAGAGCTGATGCACACATTTACCCATACACATCCTCGCCCACAAGTGCCGAGTGCTCGAAACTTGTAAATGACTTCTTTCTTTATAATATTCTGTGCCCTCTTGCCCTCGCTGTTCGGTTTCCTATGTGAATGAAGGTAGGACGGAGAAATTGCTTTGGCAAGGAGCTCCGAAAAGGCTCCATCCGGGACACGCGGTGCTGTGGAAAATTCTTTATTAATTTTCATGTAATCAAGTACAGCAAAGTAGCGATCCAGGAATATGCACACGTCTTATTGATTTCTTCGGGTGCCTATGTAGCGCCAACGCCATTTTCTCTGAAAAGAAAGAAAAAAAAGAGCTACTTAAAATTAATAGTAATTAAAAACGAGGCTACTGGTTTTTATAGCCTCTGGAAGGGTGGTACCTGGCCAAAGAACGAAGCACAACGCGTGGTTGGAGTGCAGTGCATCGATCGCTGAAGGGAAATACAATGTAATTTTTCAAAGCCATCAACCGGGCTCGTTGGTTGGTTGGTTGGTTCGTTGCTGCCTATCATCAGCATATCATCCACCATCATCAACATCGGATGCAGGATGAGTCGAGGATGAGCGGCACGAATATCGATTCCTGATAGACGCAGATAACAACGCTCCGTGGATATCTGTGAGTCTGGTTTACAATTTGCGATTTAATCACCATCAGCTCGACACACACATGAGAATGAAAAACGCGGAACGGGGACGACCGAACTTGTCGGTACATTTTTCGCGATCAGAATCGAATCACGTTCAGTAGCGGGGGATACATAATCACATTTGCGCTGATTAATAAACATCAATTGATGCCATTAAGTAGGCTGGAATGTTTTGTCGACCGTCGTCGATGCTGGATAATTGCTTCCGAGTAGTAGGCGTTTTCGATAATTTTAATGAGTGGAATGCAGATTGAAACTGGTATTAAAGTAGCCTGGATGGGTCACAAACTTATGTTAAAAGCTTTGAACAGTAGCTTTACACATTGAAGATGATTTTTTTAAGTAAATCAATAGCACGCCTGATTTCATCTCGCTTAATGTAATGTAGGGTAAAATTAGTCTAGTTCCTTCATTCAATTTATCAAGAAGCAACTCAGATATTATTAATCAATTTACAGTTGTTCACTTCCGTGTAATTTTAAATTTTCTTAACTTTCTGGACATCATAATTTCAGTGGATAAGCTGAACAGATTATCTCCATGATCTTCGAATGATAGAAATTTGGCTAAATTGAACCGATAAACCAAATAATGCATCCCAGATGAACAGAAAATAATCACACGTTATAAAGTTACTGATCATAAAAATAAAATAATAATGATTTAACAAGAAACCCGTGGACCAAATAATAGGGACGTATTTTTTTTTCTTTGTTCCCAACTATGGCATGTTGCCTGGATAACTTAGAAAAAATGTGTTAATTGTCAAATTTTTAATGGAAATGAATGAGTTTCGGTTGGCTCATCTGAACACAAACCCAGGAACAAAACCTGTGCAGAGTGAATTATTATGTTTTCTTTATCGAAGGGCCAATAAATCATATGTGAACATCTCGAAAGTGTTTCAAAGCAGTTTTAATTAGCTTGTTTTGTTAAATTTTTCGTTGGGTAATGCGAATACAGCTGGCAATGCCTTAAATCAGAAAATCAGGAAAAAAAACCGAAGACCACATTTAATAAAAACAAATCAATCGGATGGGACGAAGTTGCATCCGTGAATATACCCAAATTTATGCTTATAGACCAACATTACAGCCATATCCCTCGAAAGTTTTTAACTTTATAAAACGAGTTATATAGCTTTTCGTGATACATACTATCGCACGCGTTATTGATCGCATCTAAGCAGGTGTATAACTAGCTAAATATCACTTGCATGACAAATAATGTAATCTATAGATGCATATTCGGCTGAGTCAAGGGACACATACCCTATCTATAGCTTTAAACAATGACGTACCGTAGAGCAGGGGGGGGGGGGGTGACTCCATCAACGGGGTGACTTCGACCGCTAAGTCCGATATTTATTCAATTTAAAATAATCCTTCTCCAAGTGCCTGAATGTTTTAAGCTTTGAACCATATATAGTCAGCATTTATTAGGGTATATAAATGCATTTTGTTTTTAGCATTTCTCTATTTCCTTCGCTATAAAAAAATATTTTTAAAAATGGACCTTATGGTACTTTTTACCAACGCCAACAACAATCATATATTCAAGCAATAAAATGATTTTAAAACAAATCGACAACCACATTTTTAAATTTCTTAAACATTCATCTCTCTAAGCTAATCGAAAAAATATTAATTTTGTACACATAAACAAGTTAATGAATAATAAAAAATATTTTGATCGAAAATTAAGAGCAAACGAATAAACGCGACAACCTTCACGAAGTGTTGCACTACCTTCCAATCTGTCAAAGGGTTTGTTTTGTTTTGTTCCGTGTTGGAGAAAAGGTGTGAAACATTTATTTCGACAATTTAATGGCATTGAGAAGTTCAAAATGCCGAGAAAGTACGTGAAAAAAGTTGGTGGAAGAGCTTATTTACAGTACAGTTCCGAATCAATGGATGCTGCGTTGGAGGCAGTACGAAAAAAACGATATTCACTGCGTGAAGCTGCTCGGACCTACAGCATTCCTTACAGCACCCTTCTTGATTTCCTATCGCTATATGGGACGAATATGCGATTCACGGCAGTGTTGGCGTCCTTAAACCGGTATAGTACCGAATTAAAAACGACATGAGTGAGGTATTTCTGTTTGTCTAATATTATGGTGAACTACTGAAAAATAGCAATGGATGGATCGCTCATAAATTATGTCATGCTTTTAATGCAAGGGAGCTTTGGGAATTGTGATAATCTGTACACAAAATTTAGGGTCCATAAAAAAACATGACAAAGGGGGAGGGTTTTGAAAATGGTCCTTTTTTGCGTGACATAATTAATGAACGTTCCCTTTGGGGAATGCTCCACCCCTGTGCTATTCGGGAGACATCTGCATTAAACGGTTTGCATAAAAATTTGGTGTTTTTTTATTCATTTAAGCACTTCAAATGGATAAAATTGGTTTTGATCGAAGTCACCTCATTATTGAAAATTGGACGCGGGAATTAAACATTTTTTTTTAAAGTTCATCTGACATAATAAATTTTTAAAATTTCGGTGTAGTGTTATACTACAGATACCAGTACTGGTTTTAAAAATGTTAAACAAAATTTTAAAGATAATTATCATAGAAAATTCCAATAAATAGTTCAAAAAGTGATCGAAGTCACCCCGTTTTACGGTACTTCCATCAATTCCCTCAGAATCACATTCTATTGAAATTCTGGTGTATTGTCAGAATTTTAATCGCTTGAAAAATACATCAAAAATTAATGTAATACTTAAACATATTTAGTGTTCCAAATTTTTCGATTATCTTGAGTACCGAAACAAGCTGGAATGATAGCATTAAAAGTGAAGAAACGTTTGGCAGTGATTATAATGTTTTAAGAAATGACCGGGACTTACTTCTAACATAATGTCTCGTGGAGGAGTTCTCATTGCAGCTCCTTCCAATTTTAGTTCGGAAGTTCTGGTTTGACCTAAATTTAAAGAATTTGAGCATGTGTGGGTGAATTCACATTCGCAACAATGTGTTTTCTACCAGATCAAGCTTGTAAGTCAACACACGAAATCTTTTTTCAAACAGATGAAGAAATTGTAACTCAATTTCCCCCCGAATATTAGTTTAATAAATATGGGGATTTCGATCAGCGCAATGCAGATTTCATTCCTGGCTCAGTAAATGAGAGTATTTTACTTCCTGTCGTTGGTGATAATGAAACGTTACAATTTATGTTCGAAAAACTAGCGTTTTTAGGGCTTAACCAAATTAATTGTAGTTTTAATTGTGGAATTATTAATGATTAACCAAGTGAAAAATCCCAGCAAAATTGCTATTTAGATCTTTATCAACAAATACACTTGAAGATTTATGCGTAATTGAATCTTTTTATGACTTATGGAAAAGTGAGGCGTCTCACACAGCGAATGGAATTTTCTGTGTTTGTGCATAAAAAACATAATCCCAATGAATGTGATTACTAGAATGTCTTAGCTTATAACAAAGCCAACTATGACAATATTAGGCAGAAATGGAGTAGGGCAAACTGTTGCCAGTTTAAAAAAGTCAGAAAAAATTTGTGAGTGCAGTGGAGATATTTTATAAAATGTTACTGAAAACAATCCAGGAAGAAGTTTCTCTGACGAGAAGACAACGAAACTATGCTTCTTAAAATCCAGTTTGGTTTAGCAAGCAAGTTACTAACTCACAAAATTTACAGAAATTACAATAATCTGCTTATTTGAGAATCTGCGACCAACTTAATTTAGCTGTTTCCTCTGCACTATCTTAATATAACGCAAAAACTGAAAATGAGATTTGGTCATGTCCGAACGATTTCTTTAATTACCTTAATACCATGGGTAAATCGTGCAACTTTTCAACAAATATGACTTTATACAAAAAAGTAGGAGATAACTCAGAAGAGACGT
>JASCZW010004353.1:0-45484 GCA_034211315.2 Aedes japonicus
TTTTGAACGTTCCACCCGTTACGAAAAACAGATATTTCAACAATCATGAACTCGTCGCTATCTGCGAAGTCGTCGTATTCTCCTACGAGTCAATCTGGCAGAAATCATCCAAATGAAAGTTGTTATGTTTACAAGTCATTGAACGCGTCATTTACATTGTTATGACGGTGCCACAGTTGAAACAAACGGCACACTTCTCTTCCAGCTGGTTGAAAAAGGCCTCCTGCCGGGTGCCGTTCCACAGAGCAATCGATGAATTATTTACGACTGTTTAATAGCTGATGGAGGAGCTGCTGCCAATATAGGCGAACACCGGTCGATACAGTTCGTATATTGAGTAGGAGTAGTGGCAGATACGCCCCCGATCAACCACACCCTCCCGCAACCAGGAGCGACAATCGAACGAACCCTCTATGTCATGAATGATGCCACGAGGCCGCCAACAGTTACCGCATAGCAAGCGGTGGTTAAATTGAAAACGGTGTGCAAATTGTATAATTAATTGACTATCAATATTGACTTTTCGGAGGTGACCCCTCGCCGACTTCCGGTTCTGTCAGTTTAGGGCGGTGCTGGGCTTTTTTGTTCTTGCTAGGTTGGCCTATACTAGAACTTCGATTGACTGCTGCTGTACTGCTCGACCCGATAACAACGTCTACTGAATGGGGCTGCTAATTGATTCATTTTTTCTTCTTTTTTTTTCTGTTTACGCTGTTTCAGAATCGATTGGCGGGTGGCTTTTAATGAAATTAGTTAGCACCGATTATATCGATATTGCCGCTCGTTGTATATTGAAACTAAACTCTAGGTGTTGTACGAGCACTTTAATGCGGTTCGACATGATTGGAGTCTGGTGTTCAACCGGCGGGGGGTAGGGAAGGGAAGGGCAGCGGACCAGTTGCATATTGCGCAAAACTTTGTCCCTCTGCCGCATGGAAAGTGCAAGCGACCGGAAGCGAACTGGTTTTCCTTCTGTTTAACTTTTCAGCTTCTTCGAGACTTTGAATTCCTCACTGGAAAGTTGTGCTTTTGTCTTGCTTGGAGGAGCCCGAGGAGGTCGTATTTGCATAAGGTTTTTGTGCTTAATTTAATTAATTAGGAGATCGTCCCTTCGTCGCCTGGCATTTGTGTGAATTTGGCTTTGCTTAGACTGCATAGATCAGGCTAACAAGTATTCCGGTACTGCTGCTGTTGCTCATAGAAATGTAACTAAATTGGTCGGAAAAGTTCTACAATAGCTTCTGCGGAACGAAGACGTGGAAAAATCGTGGTCGAACAGTCGCAAAAGTACTTAAACTTTCTTCGCCAAACTTATTTATATTTATTCCTAACAGTTACCAGGCAGTGATTTGCATTCGAAAATTTCCGTCCCTCTTTGGCAACCCATTCAGTCGTCGTCGTCGCCAGATTCTTCAAGAAGAACCACTTTCGTGGTTAGCTTTTCCATTTTGCATTTTAATTATTTAATTTCGCTCTTCAATCTGTCTCCCGCCTCGAGTTTCTCGCCAATGTCTGATTTTCCTCTATCGTAAAGGGTGTCCACGATAAAATTGCACCATACGCAGATCGCGCTGAGCCTTGAACCTTTTGAGTCAAGTAGGATCAATATGTGAGCTTCATCATCAGACGAACAAAACAAGTAGGTTTGGAGTGAATTGTCATTCTGAGCAAACCTTTCGTCCAGAAGATCAATATTTGAGCTGGATTACATTCGTTTAGGGTACAGAACTGATGCTTGTAACAGCCATTACAAAGAGCAGAATACGCTATCAAAAAACAGTTACATTCTCAAGTGCTTTTTTACCGATGAGATGGAGGACTTCATCTAATTTTGTGGAATCAATATGTCACGGTTAAATGAATAGTTGGATGACATTTAAAATAACATCAGGAAGCAGGAATCGTCGATGTTTGCCATGAATCTCGTAATTTGGCATCGTAAGCGATATGTTTATGGGGAAGACGGAACGCATTAGTCGTAACGCGAATATCATGAATTAACAAGTGTATTCGGGAGAACGAATCCAAAAGCGACTTCTTTTAACGGTGAAGTCACCCAATAATCCTACGATTTCTATGTCAGTATTCAAAGTTATTGTAAAGCTTGCTTCAGATAGAATTGGAACAAAAACAATTGCCTGCATTTCAGTTATTTATTATTGTATTCAAGATCTTTTTTTTATACAAATGTAGCGTTTTCTTCATACTTTTAAGAAAAAATACGGATAAAATTATTCGTCACGGTTTCGAAGGAATTCTCGATTTTTTCCTGTAACACGGCTCATTAGGCGGCGCACACCTTGTTCGTCCATCGTTTTAGCTATCTTATTCCACCAGGTCTTCATCTGATTGATGTCTTTGACAACTTTTCCCTTTGCCTTGAGTCTCCTCTTCATGATTGCCCAATATTTCTCAATAGGGCGGAACGGGGGCCAGTTGGGTGGGTTAAGGTTTTTCGGAACAACCTGGACCCCTTTCTCTGCATACCATTCTTGAACGACTTTGCTGTAATGACAGCTTGCCAAATCTGGCCAAAACATTACGAGGTGGTCGTGGGATCGAATGAACGGCAAAATTCGTTTTTGGGGACACTCTTTTTGGTATAGTTCCGACGTCATTGTCTAATTTGTAACGAAAACTTTCGTTTTTTTTGCCACAGCTGCAAATGCCCTGCCAAATCATGAATTTTCGTGCAAATTTGTGGGCAAAACAAATTTAAATTTGGCTGGAACATCCCCCGAGCCGTTGTCAAGTAAAATTTTTGACCTGGGATTTGCCCGAAGTCAGCCTTGACATAGGTTCCATCGTCCATCAGAAGACACCCGTCGAACTTGGTCAACACCTGGTCGTATAGCTTCCGAGCACGGATTTTGGCCACACTGTTTGCTAGCTCGATACGACTTGATTCCTTCCCGGAGTCGAGTTCTCCTCACGGTATTATGGGCAGCACCGAATTTTCTGGCCAGATCACGGTCCGACAGATTGGGATTCCTCTTAATCGTCTTCAAAATCTTACCACGCAGTTTCCGGTCGACAGTTCCACTCCGACGATTGGCTTGAGGCTTCCGAATCGTCGTCAATGTTTCCTTATACCGTTTGATAACGCGCCATACGGTATTTCTGGGCAATTTCAGCTGTTTAGCTAGCCTAGATGCAGACCACAATGGATTTTCCAAATAACTGTGCACATTTTTTTCCCTTCTTTCGGCTTCCATGTTCATTGTTTACAAAGTACAATCGATTTGCGGAATGTCAAAAATATACGTGAAGCAAAAGTTTGTTCCAATTCTAAATGAAGCAAGCCTTATATAAGTAAACTGTAAAGGATATCATCTTCTTGCCGAACAATCCTAATTTTAAGACATACATACTTAAAGGTTGTAAGGAATCAAATTGCACCACTTTTAAATGGCTGTAATTTTTTACCCGTTGGATATGTTCTATTGAAATTATGGGTGGAATTAGTTCAATGTGTATTTGTTTACGCTGTGTAAGTTTTACTAGCAGATGTACAATCGTTAGTTGCGAAGATGCAGTCGGAAGAACAGCAGCGGCGCAAAGAAACCTCGAAAATCCGAATCTTTCTCAACGTGTCATCAGCAAGAAGCTGGGAATGGTACATTCTACGGTGTCTCTATCGATCGGAAAGAAAAATGTGGCAAAAAGGGTTCTCAATATAGAGTTAAGGATCACAAGATTTCAAGAGGAATCCCCACAGTTCAGTTCGAGGTGTAGCGAAGAAACTGATTCTAACCAAAAATTTCGTGCAAGATGCGAAGAAACGTGAAGGACCTACAAATTCCAAAAGGTGCCTAATCGCAATGAACGGTAGAATACGGTAGGTAAAACACAGGTAAAGCACGGAAATTCTACGCCCAGATGTTGAGGAAACCACATTGCCTTGTTATGGATGATGAGACGTATAAAAGCAGACTTCCGGCAGCTTCCGGGGCTCCAGATTTTCACTGCTCATCATAAATTCGATGTCTATGAGGACGTTAGAAAGCAGGAAATGTCGAAGTTTGCCAAAATATATATGATTTAGCAAGCAATTTGCTCGTGTGGAAAGCGTCTACTTCCTTTTCTGGGGTCACACGATGGTCCTACGATTTTCTGGCCGGATTTAGCCTTGTGCAATTACTCGAAAGAGGTTTTGGAGTGGTACAAGGCTAAGGAGGTCAAATTCGTGCCGAAGCATCTCAACCCGTCTAGCGCACCGAAATTGCGGCCAATTGAAAGATACTGGGCCATCATGAAGCAGGAACTTTGGAAGCATCCTAAGGAAGTGAAGTCGGTGGAAGATATGAAGAAAAAATGGATTGCCACGCAAAAAAAAGTTGGTTCAAATGTTGTACAGGACCTTATGAGTAGTGTAAAGAAGAAGGTTCCTGCACTTGGATATGGAATTGAAATTGGATAAAATAATCATGGGGAAATATTCATAACATTTTTCATTTTACTCCCTGAAAGTTTGAAAATGATTGGTTGAACGGGCAAATTTTGCCGAATATTTGTTTGTGTCGCAATTTGATTCCGTACACCCTTTACTTTACTTTACGTCCTATTAGGAGCACACCTGCGTCACGATATTTCTCCATAACACTCGGTTAAGGGCTGCTTGTATCCAGTTCCTCGAATGTCCCACACTTCCAAGGATTTGCTCCACTTGGTTTAACAACCTAGCTCGCTGCGCTCCTCTGCGTACCGGTCAGACTCGAGGCAAACTCCATCTTTGCGGGATTGTTTTCCGACATTCTTACAACATGTCTCGCCCATTGTACCCTTTCAGTTTTAACGACTTTCTGGATACTGTGTTCGCCATAGAGTTGCGCCAGCTCGTGCGACATCGTGTGCTTCCATTACTATTATTGTTTATTACTACTCGCCGGAGGACCACCCAAGGAACATTGCTGGTTTTATCATGGTTTTATATCATTCTTGAAGTCTAATTGATGCTCTTCAGAACCCTTATAAAACCAAAATTGTTACTTGGGCATAGTGCACAGCTCAGTTAAGAGTCCCACGCTGGCACGAGCACGATGATCAGCCGCCTCTAACATGGAGCACAGACGCCGTTTTGAGCCGCTCCTGACATGGAGAACAGACGCTCAGGTTGGTGAAGGCCTAAACTTTTACCCTTATAGTGGGATTTTGGAAGAAACTCAACAGAGTCCAGAAACTGCTGAGACCCCCCCCCTAATCCAAAGCAGCCCCGCTGCCTGTCCAGGAGGCTTATTTAATTCACATCCAACCTCTATATCTGGAGGCCGTTCATGATCCGCAACCTATGACTCGCCGGGTGGTTTGCAGCTCAGCTCCACCAGTCTCCACCTACTGAACGGATTGCCCGGAATGTTGAGGCATATATACCGTGAATCCTCTTTGTTCCTGACTGAACGCGCCTTTTCTAAATTTGCATCTCAAGCAGCTCTGCCCTGCTGCTCCCGCAGCACTGAATGTAAGGAACAGAGCGATCCCAAATAAAACAAATCGTTCTGGACTTTAGAAAGTCGGAAACATCTTCACCAGTCTGGCGAATCGCGGTCGACACGAACTTCTGCTAGTCATAAATGCTGTTTACGCGTACGATGTCGAGTCGAAAGGTTAGAAAAGATGGAAAAGGCGGTTCAAACGATACGTGATCGAAGGATAAGTCGTTATTGAGCGTTTGCAGTGAATGTGCAAAACTTTTGCGCCACGGTAGACGAATATGAACTAGATGACTATATGTTCAACGTTTCCCTCCTTCGCCAACTGGTTAACAAGCTCCCGTCATCGATCAACTTAGACTAGACTTAGACATCGACAGAGCCTCCAGCGATCCAACTTGGCGACCTTTGGAAATTAAGTATATTCACTGGCCGAGGCAGCCTGCACCGTTCTGATCCCGTTTGATTCATACAAGTCGAACACAACGCAAAGCGAAGGACATGGGAACAACTGAAGTCCCTAAACTACAGTGCAGCTACAAAAAAAATACAGTTGCGCGCCAGAATCAAAATACCAGCCAGTGTGGTGTGCAAGGGAGGATGCAAAATGGTGTCTTGGTGCAAACAGTTTTTGGAGTTATTTCGTGAGTCACGCTGGGGCATCGTAAGAGAGTTTGGATTGTGCCAAAGTTGTCTGCCCTTGCAACCATGAGTTGCCCCCGAATGATCAGATAACTCAGCAACTTCCTCGTCTAACTATTCCAGCATCATCGACGCACACAGCACCAGTTCCGAGACTACCATCATCAGTTGCAGGTCTATTTTTCTATATGCCCATAGTACTCAGCGAACCCGAGGGTTCCGCCCACACCTATACATTTTTAGATGAAGGATCGCATCTTAGTCTGATCGGTCAAGACCTTGCACATCAGTTGAAGCTCAAAGGTATGCCTATGCCTTCGCTGGACTGCAGGGACGCAGCGCAATGAAAAAGATTCGGAATACGTTACTCTGCACAATTCCGGGACAAAAACTTCCAGCTAGCTGGAGTCAGAACTGTCAAAGAACTCTTGCTTCCACGTCAGACGCTTAATTCAGAGGAATAGAGAAACATGTATCTCTATCTGAACGGGCTACCCATTGACTCCTATTTCTATGCATGGTTGGCCATTCTGATCGGAACGAAGTCCGTGCAGGTCAGTCTTGCGTTGAAGAGTAGAGAAGATAACAAAAGAGATAACAGTGATGGTTAAAACCCGGTTAGGCTGGTTGGTAGGTGCCGGAGGAAACGCAGAGAGAGACAACCCAATCAATCTTCTTCACAATACCATGTATGCTCGTGTGACCGTACGAGTGACGATGACCTACATCAGGCGGTAAAACAGCATTTTTCCCAAGAGAGTCTTGGCAAACCAAGTAAACTTCATCTTTCGTCCGACGATCAGCGTGCGCAGGATCTATTTGATCAACGGACAGCTTACAATGGCCAACGCTAGACGATGGGACTCCTATGGCGCCATGACAGTGTCTCTTTACCAGACAACTACGCAATGGCCTTGCGTAGACATGAATGGCTTCAAAACCATGTAATCATAAACCAACGCTACCAGAAACATTGCATCGAACGATAGCGGACTAAAGGGTGATACGGTCAAAATTTGGTCAAGGGAAAACGCGTGTAAATCGGTGAAATCGTTTATTTAAAAAATCAAATTAAATTTCTTTTTCAAGTTCAATTAGTATAAAATTCAGGAAAAATATTCAGTTAGGCTTCCGCTTTTCCAAATCCGAATTGCCGGGCCTTACGCTTGACCCCTGCCATCAGATTTTGTACAGCCACCTTGTCCACCTTCTTCGCCGCAGAAAGCCAGTTTGCCTTGAACTGCTGCTCGTCCTTAGCAGTTTTTTGGTCTTCTTTAGGTTCCGCTTGACAATAGCCCAGTATTTCTCAATTGGGCGGAGCTCTGGCGTGTTGGGAGGGTTCTTGTCCTTGGGAACCATCTGCACGTGGTTGGCGGCGTACCACTCCATGGCCTTTTACCGTAATGGCAAGATGCCAAATCCGGCCAAAACAGTACGGAACAACCGTGTTTCTTCAGGAAAGGCAGCAGACGTTTATTCAAACACTCTTTCACGTAAATTTCTTGGTTGACAGTCCCGGAAGCTATGAAAATGCTGCTTTTCAAGCCACAGGTACAGATGGCTTGCCAAACCAGATATTTCTTTGCGAACTTTGACAGTTTCGTGTGCTTGAAAATATCTGCTACCTTTCCCCTTCCTTTTGCCGTATAAAACTCCTGTCCCGGAAGCTGCTTGTAGTCGGCTTTGACGTAGGTTTCGTCGTCCATTACCACGCAGTCAAACTTCGTCAGCATCGTCGTGGTACAGCCTCCGGGATCGCGCTTTGGCCGTCGTATTTTGTTTATCATCGCGATTTGGACTCACTACCTTCTTGTAAGTCGATAGTCCGGCTCGTTTTTGGCTCGATGCACGGTTGTAGACGATACACCCAGCTTATTTGCGGCATCTCGGAGAGATAGGTTAGGGTTTCGCTTGAAACTACCGGCAACTCTCTTTGTCGTCTCAGCGGCTTCCGGTTTTCGATTTCCCCCCGATCCAGACTTCCTGGCTGTCGACAAACGTTCCCCAAACACTTTAATTACATTTGTAACGGTTGATTTGGCAACTTTTAGCGATTTGCCAACTTTGCGTGCGAGTAGCTCGGATTTTCGCGATGCGCGAGCAAAATTTTGATACGCTGCTCTTCTTGCTTGGACGGCATTTTGACAACTGAAGAGTGAATTCCAAAATCAAAATAGGAGCAACATTCTAAACACACACACCTTCAAAATGAGGGGTGTTCAGGTTTTTTAAATGCAAAATTGAAAGAAATACGTCAAGTTGATATTGACCAAATTTTGACCGTATCGCCCTTTATGTTAGCAAAGTATCTGCCCGTATTCCCGATTGTTAACGCAAATAAGCCAGGGAGAGTGAGACGGTGTTTCGTTGAAGTATGACCCAGATTTAGCAATGGGCGATCTCGATCCATTTCTTACTGAATCGATTTTTTGGCCTCGATTAATCGATATTTTGAATCGATCCTACCCTGTTCGATTTTTGACTGAATCGATTTTTTAGTGGGAGAATCGACTTTCAAACTTTACACGCTAAGATAAAAAAAAACGGAAAAGTCGGTAAAAAATACCGAGACCGCACAAAAGTGCACATACTAAAATTATCGGTAAATATGGATTACCGATATTTCGGTGTTGTTGGAAAGCAGGAAAAGACGTTGAAAATTACTATTTTTTTTATTACAGTTCTTTTTACTGAAAGTGCTTGCAACCCAATGAGAGCATTATTAACCAAATTGAAGCAAAATCTAACGATAAAATTTGCAAATCCATTTTACTAAAATAATAGGTGAAATTAAACGTTTTCTTTCGGTAAATTTTACCGATACTTTAGGTTTTACTACCAAAGCTCAAAGTATCGGTAAAATGAAAACCTTATTTTCGGTAATCTTATCTTAGCGTGCAGTATTATTATTCACGAAATAGGTAATCAGTGACTCAATAAGTGATTATAACATATATAACATGTCATGACAAGCTGCCAGACCTATTCTGAGCGACATTGATCAATATAAAGAATCGCCCTCGCCTTGCACTAGGTACACCTTGAACTTTGGCATTTCTTCACCTCGCTCCCTCTTTGCACAGCAAAACCTGCCGAGCTGTTTTCGTGTTGTACCCCACCCCATTCGGTGTAATTTTTACTTGTCACTGTCGTTCCGGTTTTATTTACGATATTTTGGCTGTGTTTAAACAGCACGGTTGAGAAAAGTTATAGGAGGTATAAGCTAAAACCTGAGTGCATGGCACGCCTGACATTCGTGAGTTCACTGGATAAGCCCCTATGGCCTCTCTGATGACAATTTATTCACACGAAGCTGTTTTCTGTAGAACAATATAACAAAAGATCAAACATGGAATTTGCTCTCTGGAAATGTAACAAATTACCTAAAGTTTGCTTTGACAATTTATAAATTGTAATTATATAAATTACAAATCGATTCTTCCGCATTCGATTTGTTCTCGAATCGATTTTTTTCGATTTTGGGAATCGATTCAGCAGAATCGATTTTTTTGTGTAAAATGCCCATTGCTACCCAGATCACCTTTGTTCGTTACTGGTCATATTGCTATGATTTCGAGAAAATCAAGTGGGCCTGGGACATACGGCAAATGTCCCTCCAAGTATGCATACTGGTTGAGAACCAACAATGCCAGTGGTTTCTGTGGTGGAACAAGGGAGTAGAATTGGTAATCTACGCAATGCTGCCTTTGCTAAGCGCAGTTTGTGAATAACAAAAATGCAGAGCGTCATGCGAGAGAGTATCTGAAGGCTGCCGAAGTAATCCAGAAGAAGCATTACGTCGATGATATGCTCGTCAATATACTTCAAGACCGGAGAAAAAGCGGAGCGATTGACAAAGGAAGTGAAACACGTCCATCAGCTAGGTGGTTTCGAAATCTGTAATCGGAATAGTAATCCGCCGGCAGTCCTAAGTGCTTTCATCGAGATAGGAGTAGAAGAGAAACACTTGGATCCGTCGCCAGAAATCAGCTCCGGAAAGGTCTTGGGCATGTGGTAGAGCACCACATCTGACACCTTTACATTCAAGGTTGAGTGCAGCCGAAACGGTCATGCGCTTCTGAAAGGTCTACAAAATAAAAGGTTCTACGGGTGCTGATGTCGATAAAAGACCCGTTGGACCTAATGGCTCATTTGTTCTTGAAGGTACTATTGCAGGACATATGGAGCTCTGGTGTGCAGTGGGCCGCAGAAATAACTGAACGTAGGTTCACAAAATGGCAGCAGTGGCTCTAGATGTTGTCGCAGGTGGAGGAAGTTCAAGTCTCCAGGTCGACTTTCCAAGGTTGCTGTTGCTCTCCTGCGGTTCTTTAGAAAGAGGACTATCAAGTGCTCCATCGTCACAGCTAAGACCAGAGTAGCACCTCTTAAATGTGTATCGATCCCACACTTAGAACTTCAGACTGCAGACGCTCGGGACGTACTGTGCTGGCTGAAATCCAACAACCGTCGGTACACACAATACGTCGCGTTTGATTTTAGCAAAATTCTTGAAGTTTCAGAAGCAAACTAGTGGTGCTGGTTGCCTTCCAAAATGGACGTAGCTGACGACGGTACCAATTGAAGCTCCAGACTTAGTCTCAAACCTATAATCAGATGGTTTAAAGGCCCCGTTTTCTTATGGAGGCGTGAAATAGGCTGATCACAGCAGTCTTTGAAAAGTAGCTCCTCAGAAGAAGAACATCGACACCAGACTCCACACGAGCTTCCACACCAGCCTCTGCACGAGCCTTTACGTTTCAGTGACTTCTTCAGCTGGAAACACCTGCTCAACGTCATCCGTTTTGCAATTCGCTTCCCTGCTAACTGTCATCGAAAACTCCGGAGAAAATCAATTGTTACAGGATCATCAACAGCTGATGAAATAACTTCGGTCAAGGGTGGTCTCGTACGGTCTGCCCAACGCGATGGCTACCCACAAGAGATCGCTTTTCTAGAGAAACAAGCACGAGAACGGTATCGAAGCAATGTACCCTATTCAAGTTGTCACCATGGTTAGACTGCAAATGCAGACCAGAGTTGCAGCTTGCTATTATGCAACAGAAGATGCCGAGTAACCGATCATTCTACCACGTGAAAACCGCACCACCAATCTAATTATCATGAGCTACCATCGACGATTCCTAGACCAAAATCATGAATCGTTTGCCGCACATCCGTGCTGCTTACTCAAACGTAAGGAAAAGCTGCCAACAATGCATGACCGATCATGCTGAACCACGTCTACCGATTATGACCGATCTTCCAGCTGCTCGCCTTGCACGTAAACAGGACTGAATTTCTTCGGCCCGTGGGAAGGCGAAATGGGAAACGGTAGGGAATGCTCGTAACGTGGCACGCCCAGCATATCTATAGTAAAAAAGGGATCAAACTTTATAAGAGCGTCTCGTCAGATGAAAGAGGCAACCGCAGAGGTGAATTTAGAGGAAGTTATGAAGGAGTTCGTAACCGTAGATACCACTTGGTCATTTAACCCGCCCATTGTGCTTCTTTATCACCGACCCATTTTCTCCTCGGATTCTCAAACGGGATCGAACCGTTTTGGACACTCGACGACAGTAATAGTGCTCTCCGCCAGAACATCCTAGCGTCACAATTATTCGCCAACATGTTCTGAAGCCGTTGGTTAATTGACTACCTGGCAGAAATCACCAAGGGGTCTAAATGGTTCAACCGAACCGAACCTGTCACGGTAGGTGATGTAGTCGTAATAGCTGACCCCAACCTTCCCTGAAATTGCTGGCCCAAGGGAAAAATCATCGAAATCCACCCAGGCAAGGACGGCCACCGTGCGAATATCCAATGAAGTATACGTTCAAGCGGCCACCAACCACAAGCTTGGTGTAAGTAAGGCATGATTTAAGAAGCCAGTCTGAACGCTGGTGAACCGAGGAGTTGTGTTGCCTGACTGTCGAACGGCACACGCCTTTTCTGAATGTGCTTCTGGAGCTCAGCTCCTACTGCTCCGGCGGCACTGAATGGGAGTAACGGATCAATCGCCTGACACTGCTTGTGAGTAAGGACAACAAAACGAAACAAAACGGGAACAAAAACAAGTTAATTAGGACATTTAGTGGTGAAAATAAGAATTAAGAACATTTTGAACCCTGAAACCTGCACTCCAATATTTTTTTAAATACTCCTTATTATATGGTAAAGGGTGTACCATTTAAAACTCGCACACACTGAGTTTGATGTGTATTGTTTACACTCTGTGAGTTGATTGAGTTGATTCTATCAGGCGCGAAAAAGTTTTGCACGAGTACTTTGAGAATAAGGATCTGTTGAATCGTGCCATTGAAAAAAAAGTTGGAAATCGTAGATTCCACGGTGTCTGGTATCACAAAACAGTTCAAAGAACGCCTGACTGTTGATCGGAAGCGAAGATCCGGAAAAAAAGCCGTCAGGTCAACGAGAACGATCATAAACGAGTGGTTGGGGCCTTGAAACGGAAACCGAACGGTTCAGTTCGAGACGTGGCTAAAAAGTAAAAGACTTTCGTGCAAAGAGCTGAACTACGTACGTTTAATGTTCAAAAATCCCCAAACTGTGACGAGAAATAGAATATGGTCGCAAAAACCCGTCCCCGGAAGTTGTACGACCAGAGTTATTAGTACGAGACACTGAAGAAGTCTGCACATTGTAGACGAAATACGCGTATCTGTCGAAGATAAGCAAAGGTAGTTGGAATTAAATGGAGATTACTAATTTTTCTTCTAAATTATAGTTATCTTAAAGTTGTCAGAACAGTTGAGAAATTTAAGAAAAGTTGGGTAAATATGCAAAAATAAATCGGAATGTCATTGTTGTGCAAGAGATCAGGAGGCAAAGTTGAATATAATACAAATGGCTTATTCAACTCAATAAACTCGTTTCATTTAATACCCTGAAAGTTTGAAGCCAATCTGATGGAAAACCTGAATTTCCCTGAATTATTTTATGTGCTTTAATTTTTCCGAGGACACCCTTTAGAGGAAAACTATCCGTCGACGTCGTCGTCGTAGGTAACGTACAATTGCACAATAATACCGAAGTTGCAACCCCCCCAAAGACAGCACCCGCCTTCCGAAGACTCGTTGCCTAGCAGTGTCGGAAGAGAGAGAGAGAGAGAGAGTGTGGCACAAAACTTTAAATTGAGATTGATCTGTTTTGTTACCGCAAATTCCCATTTGAATTTAATTTCGTAACTCGGGCTGAGTCTCTGCTCCTCGGATGCAGGGCATTTATTGCATTTGCAGTTCCGGTGCTTCGCAGAAGGCAAAGATTCGTTCCACGGATCGAATCGATGTTCGACCATTGAGGTGTACAGGCTGGATCCACATTTTCAATTATGCCCTTCGGTGAGCAATCGACCACTGACTGGGCCCGGTTGGAGAAGGAGTCAACTATGTTCTGACGATTGTGAGCAGATGCAGCGTAATGAACAGAAATGCTTTAAAAATTCAAGGAGGTAATAATGGTTGAAGGAAATCGTTAGTCTTTTGATAAATTTTATGATGGGATATAGTTGAAAGAATTAATACAAATTTTCTTAGAGTGGCTTTTACATTTTCGAGGGTCAAACGCATCAAATTAGCTATTTAAAGACTGTATTCGATGAAATTTGGACACACAAAATAAGTCACCAAAAATTTCCCTTGAGACCGATTCTTTTCAAACTTTCTGGAAATAAAGTACTACTAAATGGTTAAGTTTTAACATCATTGGTTTATTGAACCTCTTCTCCCAACCCAAATGCCCGCAACTTTGACTTGACACCTTTCATCAAATTTTGGGCAATGATAGGACCGACTTGACTTACTTACTTTTAACCACACTTTCTTTAGTTCAAGTTCATTTTCTATCAGTTTTGGAGTTTTAACGAGCATTACCTTCATGATTGTCCAAAAGTTTTCAATTGGGCGAAGTTCCGGAGTGTTTGGAGGGTTGACGTCTTTTGGTACAAAAACTACATTATTATCTTTGTACCAGTCTAAGACAGGCCGGGCATAGTGGCAAGATGCCAAATCCAGCCAAAACAGTGTCGGGCCATCGTGAGATCTCAAGAAGGGCAGAAGTCGTTTTGGAGGCATTCGTCCTTGTAGATTTGTCCGTTGACGGTCCCAGAGGTGATGAAGGGCTGACTCATTTTGCCACATCCGCAGATCGCTTGCCAGACAAGGAATTTTTGGCGAATTTCGACAAGTTTCTTCTTCCGCACTCTCCGGAACGCCAACTTAGAGGTGGCGACGTCGTGTTCCTGTCCTGGCATTTGTTTGGTGTCGGCTTTAATGTAGGTCTCATCGTCCATCACAATGCAGAACGGTTTTGTGAGCCTCTCCCAGTACAGTTTTCTTGCACGAGTTTTGGCCACCGAGTTCTGTTTATCGCTCCGGTTCGGTGTCCTTCTGGACCTTGTACACATATAATCCAGGACGTTTCATTGTTTTCTGCACAAAACAAACTGAAACTTTCGCCTTTTCGCAACATCCCCTGATCGAAATGTTGGGATAACGCTTAAATTGGTTCAATACCATCCTGGCCTTCTCCGGATCTGATGTGCCACGATTTTTGCCACTACCATTTTCCGCTTGGTTGTCTTACGGTCCTTGAACGTTTTGATCACATGAGATACGGCTGAATGTGAGATTCCGAGCTGTTTTCCGATCCATCGATGAGAAGCGTTTGGGTTTTTGAAGTGAGTGCCCACAATTTGTTGGCGCACTATTTCTTCATTCGAAGCCATCACTGAAATCACTCGACCAATTTTCACGAAACTCATTACACAATTGACATAACACAATGAAATACATTCAGTTCAAATTTCAATAATTTTAACCCACACGCTAAAAAGTTACGAACAATTGCGTGTGTCCAAATTTCATCGAATACAGTCTTTAGAGGAGTCAGCAGGCTTTGGAATATTTAATGAAATTTATAGCGCCAATCGTAAACTGCAAGCTCCTTGTTCCGTATATTTCGCTGAATTAGCGGCAATACACTTCACGCTAGAAATCGTTGCCTCACTAACACCGGATCAGTATTTCATTTTCACGGATAGTCTCAGTTCTTTAGAGGCTATTCGCTCCTTGAGGCCGGTAAAGCACTCCTCGTATTTTCTTATGTTATTTTATCATCACCTTTGTATGGGTCCCTTCTCATTGTTCAATTCTGGGCAATGAGAAAGCGGACTCGCTTGCAATGGTGGGTGCTATGGAAGCCGATATTTGTGATCGACAAATCGCCTTCAACGAATTTTTTGCTCGTTAGCTAGCAGTATAAATGGAGTAAAGGAGATTTGGGGCGATGGCTACATTCTATCACTCCTAAGGTGTCTTAAAAATGTTGGTCCAGAGGATTGGATGCGGGTCGAGACTTCATTCGTGTGATGTCTCGCCTCATGGCCAATCATTATTCATTAAACGCTCATTTGTTCCGTGTTTGGCTAGGAGACAGCAATCTCTGTGAGTGTGGACAAGGCTATCAGGACGCAGATCACATTGTTTGGTCATGTGCCGAGCATCACGGAGCCAGATCTGAGCTTTATGATTCCCTGCGGGCTCGAGGTAGACAACCCAATGTACCAGTTCGAGATATTTTGGCTCTGCGTGACCTGGAGTTTATGAAACTCATTTATGTGTTTTTGACTAACATTAGTTTTAGATTGTAGTTAGTTTAACCTGTATGTTTACTTTAAGTTACTTTTTCTGTGTATGTGTGGGTTTTTTTTTATTTCTCAAAAATTTTCAAGTCAGAAGAAGCCAAAAGTTGTATAGTTTTAAGTTTTTAGACATTTTAGAATTAAAAAAAAATGTGTTATATAAACCACACTTAAAATTCCAGCCCATCTTTCCATCCTTTCAGTTGTTTCTACCCAAAATTACGTTTTCCATTTCAAAAATCTAAAATCAATCGTACTTAAAATGTGGTTTAATTTTTTCAAAAAAAAATTTCCCAAACAATTCATCTCATCAAAATGTCGAAAGAAGCTCTTCAAGAAAAAAAAAAAACTGAAACTAAAAAAAAAAAAAAATACATATATGCTTGAAAAACATTAAACGTCAATTTTTGCAAAGGACGATCCTCGATCGTCGATCCTCCTGAATTTATGTGCTTAAAGTTGGTGAAGAGTTTAAGATGGTCACATCTTTAAATAAAAAAAATATATTTGGATATTTATAAATTATTTGAAAATGTTGACAATGATATTTTTATTTATGAAAATCATTTTTTAATTAAGAAGCATATAACAACTTTCTCCGTAAACCTAGCCGTTCTCAAGTAATTGCAATTTTAATAACAGAAATTTGTTTTGCAATGTTTTTGCCCTTTTTGATTGTTAGTCGTGATGTCCACAACAAACTGTATTTTCATAATAGATTATTGAATAGCAGGCAATTTTTTCTCAGACTCGGTTGCCAGTCAGACTTACCCGTTTATGTTTGGGCGCGATGGAAAAGAATCAAGTTGATGCTTTTGGATATATGTGTGTGTTGTATGTATATATATATATATATATATATATATATATATATATATATATATATATATATATATATATATATATATGTGATATGTGTGTGCGTGTGTGTGTGTGTGTGTGTGTGTGTGTGTGTGTGTGTGTGTGTGTGTGTGTGTGTGTGTGTTTCGGATAGTTTTGTTTACACTCCCGCTAACTTTACTCAATGTTTGACTACAATTGTATGCTATCTCTTTTTCTCTCACAGAAATGTTACTCAATTTTCGTTAAAAAGTGGATCAACTCAATTTTTGAGTACGAAAATTGAGTAACATTTCTGTGAAAGAAAAAGAGATGGCATACAATTGTACTCAAAAATTGCGAAAAGTGCAGCGGGAGTGTAGGAAGAAAAGAAGCAGTATTTCATAACATGTTTTTTTTTTCAATTTTCATTAAATGTATTACATTTTAGATTATTTGAATACATTAAGGTTCATCATTAGAATTAGTAAATACCTTGACTGAAATATGGTTATTTGAAACTGGAATGTAAGAATGAGATTTTTGGGTTCCAGGAATTGGTTTTGCTTTGTCAAAAATTTGATCAAATTTCCTTTCGGCCTCTCTGTATTCATCCGTGGGAACATAGCAAAATGTCGTTTTTCATGATCCTCTTTGCCCAGTCATGAAGTTGACTAGCATTCGTTATAGGATGTTTGTGTTGTTAAGCTTAATTTGTTCTAGTTGCCATTCTCTTAAAAGTACATACCTTCGATCATAACACAAGGACTCTTGCCGTGTGAAGTTGCAAAAAACGCAATTCAATAGTATGCCTGTCTTCAAATCCGCAGAGGCAAGCAAATTTGTTTTTATTTTTATATTGCGACACTGCTCCGTCTGACATAGAAATAATCTTGTAATTGTTTTATTTTAAATATTCCAATAATTTTGAGATAAACAACTGAACTGCTACTGTGTCATGCATTAAGGGATTTCTTTCCTTTAACTGGTTCATTATTAACATGTAGTCCTCTTAGCCTTGGTCACTGAGATTTCTTTCATCTAAATCTTTCCAACGAGAGGCTTAAAAATTCCGATATATTAACCGTTTGTCTGACTACGAAAAAAGAACTTTGGAGTTTGATCATTCACTCCAGATAGCATCAGTTTGTACCGCTTCCGTTGCGTCTTAACAGAAACGGGTAAGGCTGACAGCCTCCATGTCTGAGAAAGATTTGTTTCTTATTAAATAATCTATCATAAAACATACATTTTTTTGTGGACATCGCGACAATCATTTTAAAATGGCTGAAAATATTGTTACAACAGAGTTTCCTTTTAATAAAATTGGCAATAACTTCAGAACGGCTGGGTTTACGAAAAAAGTGTATATGTGCTTTTTTATTAAAAATGAATGCGTAGAGTCTATTTTTGGTATAGTTATATTAGCAATTACGCGATTTCACAATATTCAAAATGCCACAAAAATTTAAAAACCAAATTTTTAAAAATTAAAGAAGTGACCGTCTTAAACTCTTCCCCTTATTTTAGGGTATAACTTCAAAAAAATTGAAAAATTCGAAGGGGGGAAGCTTTTATAGAAAATTAGTCCAAGAAACTTTAGCATTTTTTTATGAAAAATGTTATCTTGGGCAGTGATGTCCTTATCCTCAGTGTGGTAAAGAGAAATTTTATGTTTTCCACACACTCTTCCTAGCTCAGCGAGAGCTCTTCTCTCTTGTTTATATTCAGAGTGTGGAAGTGCGAGTGGAACAAGTGGTTTTTATTCACACAACACTCGTTCGCTCTAGAGTGAGAAGAAGAGCTCTCAAATTCACTGCAGCGAATGCAGATAAACTCCCTGATGCGTGCGCCCCAGTGAGCTCACGGGCGTGGGATCTTCTGCTAATTTACAGCAGTGAGTTGCAAATTCGCTTAAACGCTACAATAAAGGAAGAAGAAGGATGTTTCTCACCGCTTCTTTTTCGGACATTTCTACAACTCCGACGACAGTATCACTATCAATCGCACCAGCGAATCACAGATAGAGCACTGGCGCGTCCTCGTACAAGTGTACACGGCAGTGATCGCAGGGCTGCCGAGCACGTAGGCGAAGACAGATGAGAGCACGTGAGAGCGGTTCGATGGGGAAAAGAGAGTGCTCATAAAGACGCAAAGCTGCATCTGCGGTGAGTTATCAGTTGTATCCTCTGTGAAGGTATAAATCTCACGCGCCGGCGTCACATTAGTGCGAAATGCCATCTCTGATCTTGGGTAGAAACTCGCTATATGCTAAATTTCATTAAAACCGAAACTGTCGAGACAAAAATCAATATTTATTTTTGGGGTTTCTGGCTGGAAATGCTCCTTTTTCCCTTGAGTTTAGGGAAGATCCTACTGCCTATTGGACTATTTTGACCATGATTTACTTAAGCTCAGGATGCTCGCTAGAGTAAACGTGTTTTCATCATTTAACGCTTGAAAGTCATTTTCACTTCCAGTCACTGAATTGTAGTAAATTTGATAAATGGCTAGTATATCGATCATCCTTCTTCGGTTAATGACCCTCAATCGGTGTTCGTTCTTTGTCACATAGATCCTGGACGGTGGTGCGTACCAAAGCAGCTATTCCCCGGAAGTCCTGTCTGCTTCCATACTCCATTGTTGTGCTAATGAATGACCGTTGGCCATATTTGTGGCCATTACCATCCTTCTCCCCACCTACAACATCAACGATGATTGCATCCACAGGTAAGTGCACACTCTCCGGCGCCTCCACATAATATGAAATTTACCGCTCCACAACGGTAATCGTCCATTGTCTCCAAACTGAAAGAGAATGAAGGTAAAATGGTAGTAATCAGTGAAAAATAACCCATCATTGTCGTAGAGTCAATTTTATTTATGATGCATGCCTTCCTAGGAAAAGGAAATCCTGCTGATGAATCGATAAGTTAATGCGCTACTCGGAACTGCTGATTAAATGTCATATCTATCCACAGTTTGGCAGATTTCAAAACAATCCGATTCGGCTGAATGTAATCAAAGTAACCACAGGAATATTCCAACGCGAAGCCTTTAAGGATGAGCCAGGCAAACTGCATCCGCGAATATGGGTGTAATTAAAAAGTTTTTAATTAAATTTAATGTCTTCTCGACATGCATCCCTCCGGCACACACACACACGAGCATGCTTTTGGATGTCTGTCTCTATACTTACAGGGGAATTCGGCCGTGTCGTTCAGAAGGGAAAAAGTAGAAGCCTGGGAATAAATTATGCACTTTGATGTAAATGATTGTACAATTTACGGGTGATTGTTATGTTCAGTGTTGGGATTTTTGGAAAAGGATTTCCCTCCCTGAAGCCGAATCCGGTGTGAATATGAGAGTCATCGGTTAATGAAATAAGTGGATTATGAACAGTGCGCGGTAATGAAAAGTTAAGGGAGGGGATTTTCTGGAACAGGATTTCTCGCTCAACAAGCAGTCGCCACGAAAAATGTTGTTTAACGACTGGGGAATTCTCGATCTGCTGTTTGGATGCGTAGTTTCATTTTGCTTCAATAGAGTAGGTAATAGTTAATCGATTTGGCAACACTTCGTAAGCAAATAAGAGGATTAGAGAATCTCTCAAAACTTCAGAAACCATTCTGTTGAGGTACTGGATTTCTACGAATAATAGCCATAAGAAGTGACGTAAGATGTTGATATAGGTCTTGATCAAAAGAAAAAAAAGGTTTTTGGCAGATTGATTCAACTATATTTTTTTTAAAGGAACCTCAAAAAGGGCACGACAGAATTTTGCTATTGTCCGAGAACCACTTCGTCGTTTGCACGGTACAATAAACATGAACACTCACCGATTCTCGTTGTCACAACGGCAGCCCTTGATACAGTGCAAAATAAGACAGATAAGTTGCTACCATTTTCCCTTTTACTTTTCATCTCAAACAGGGAGCGCCATCTGTCTCCATCAACACAGTAGGCAACGAGAATGAAACGACGATGGGACCCGAACCGTCTGCTTTCGCTTGGCAGCTCAGGACTTGTATCAGTTCGTCCTGCTTCCCAAGTGGCACTTACAAACAACAAGAGCTGGCCCCCCGGCATGAAGAGCAGTCAAACAAACGGTTATAATTTATGACTCTTAAATAGTTGGGTAATTAAATTAAGACTTTGTGGCAAAGACGTCAGGGCAATGGAGTCGGAGAAGATGATGAAAAATTGACGGATTTCTACGCGGCAAAAAGGGAATATTTCAATCACAATGGCGTTTTCAAGCATGTTTTAAAGCTTTTGAGGTTAGGTCGAGCAAAATGACGGTACGTTTGTTTGGCCACCAGTTGTGCACATTTGCATTGTTGTTAGCGCGAACTTGGGCCTCGTTATCGTTGGGTTCGTTTTCAAGAATGGGATCTCTAATGACGCCAACGACGACGATGATGGAGATTGTTATTTTTATTCCACTCCTACTTAGAGGAAACGCAGGAAAACATGAGAACGACAATTTGGTCGCCGTCTGTTTGTTCAATATGTATGCAAAGAAACCAACTTAAGGCTCGTTAGTGTGGCACAATGATAACGAGATTGACTATTGCTGCTTAACAACATTCCACTGCATTGGCAATTATTGCGAAGAGAAGAAAAAGTATTCACATCAACTTCTTACAATAAACAATATTACATCTTGAATTACACAGAAAATCAACAACTGATGTTTGATTTGGGTAGACACTTGTAATTGTTGTTACCGAAATTTAATGTATTTTCTAATGCGCCATGTAAATCGAAGATTTAACCTACGGGTGCGACTCTTCCGGATTATCTCAGCCTTAGAAAATAAATTATGTTTAATCAAAAATTTCTTGTCCAAACCGGATAAAATTATCGGATTTATTCGAAAGAAATTGTAATAAGCGATTCGCATCTCTTCCCAATCGACCAGTTTTGAGTATAGACACTGTATATAGACCGGACAACAGTTGTCTTATGCAGCCAAACGACCTGTCAAAAAATGCAGCCAAACGGACTGTCAACCTTTTATTCACTTTAAAGGAGCAAGTATTGTTTTGACAAAAGCAAATTATGAACAAATAAGGGATTTTCTACTTCCATATTCAGTAAATGTTCATTTTTTACACGGCACTTTTCGCTATGCTTTTTAATGAAAATCTTCAAACGGAATCAAAACAAACTACCAACATCGAAACCGAATCTTATTTTTAGCCTATTGCGCTGTTTACTTCAAGTTTGTACAAATACAAGTGGTGCCAGATCAGTTGCTCAAATTTATGACATTTTTCAGGGTTGGCAGATTGTATGATTTTGCGTTGTCCGGTCTATATACAGTGTCTATAGTTTTGAGCTCATTACTATGAAAAATTATCGACGATTTTTCACGATTTAATCCGATATTTCGGTTTAAAGGTTGTACGGAATCAAATTGCACCACTTCTAAATGGATGAAACTTTTTACCCGTTGGGTATTTTCTAATGAAATTTTGGGTGGAATTAGTTCAATGTGTATTTGTTTACGGTGTGTAAGTTTCACTATCAGATGTGCAATCATTGCGAAGATGGAGTCGGAAGAACAGCAGCGGCGCAAAGCAATTTTGCTCACGTACCTCGAAAATCCGGATCTTTCTCATCGTGCCATCAGCAGGAAGCTGGGAATGGTACATTCTACGGTGTCTCGTGTTTTAAATCGGTACCACGAACGTTTGACCATCGATCGGAAAGATAAAAGTGGCAAAAATGGATCCTAATACAGTGTCAACTGGGTAGTTCATGCTTTCAAGAGTAATCCCAACACTTCAGTTCGAGATGTGGCGAAGAAACTGAATCTAACCAAAACTTTCGTGCAAAATGCGAAAAAAAAAACGTGAAGGACTACACACGTACAAAGTCCAAAAGGCGCCTAATCGCGATGAACGGCAGAATACGTGCACGGAAGTTCTACGCCCAGATGTTGACGAAACCACATTGCCTCGTTAAGGATGATGAGACGTATGTAAAAGCAGACTTCCGGCACCTTCCGGGGCTCCAGTTTTTCACTGCGCATAATAAATTCGATGTGCCTGAGGACGTCAGAAAGCAGAAGATGTCAAAGTTTGCCAAAAAATATATGATTTGGCGCGCAATTTGCTCGTGTAGAAAGCGGAGCACACCATTCGTAACAACTGGAACGGTCAATGGGCAGGTGTACCTAACGGAATGCCCCCAAAAGCGTCTTCTTTCTTGGAGTGGTACAAGGCTAAGGAGGTCAATTTTGCGCCAAACCATCTCAACCAGATTTTCGCGATTCGGCAAGTGCTGCAAAAATGTCGCGAATACAACGTGCCCACATATCATCTTTTCATAAATTTCAAATCAGCGTATGATACAATCGATCGAGACCAACTATGGCAAATCATGCACGAATATTGATTTCCGGAAAAACTGACGCGGTTGATCAAAGCAACGATGGATCGAGTGATGTGTGTCGTCCGAGTATCAGGGACGCTCTCGAGTCCCTTTCAGGGTGTCGATTCAAAGAGCTTGGATAGACACGAGTGTCACGATCTTCTGGAAGTCTGTCCAAATATTTGGCTTCGCCGAAGACGTTGATATCTTAGCACGTAGCTTTGAGACAATGGCGGAATTGTACATCAGACTTAATTAATGCGTTGAAAACAAAATACACGAGTTCAGATCGACGGTGATGAAACCGAAGTAGTAGACGAATTCGTATATCTGGGCTCATTGGTGAACGTCGATAACGACACCAGCACAGAAACACAAAGGCACATTATAGCTGGCAATCGTGTCTACTTTGGACTCCGAAGGACGCCAAGATTGAACAAAGTTCACCAAACCACAAAGTTGACCATCTACTAAGACATTAATTAGACCGGTAGTTCTCTACGGCCACGAAACATGGACATTGCTAGTGGAGGACCAACGCGCCCTTGGGTCTCGGAAGGGGCTGCCTACCATCTACGGTAGAGTGCAGATGGAAGACGGAACGTTGAGGAGGCGAATGAATCACGAATTGCACCAGTTGCTGGGAGAACCTCCCATCGTACACATCGCAAATATCGGTCGACTACGATGGGCTGGGCATGTCGTAAGAATGTCGGACGACAGCCCTGTGAAATGGTTCTCGAAAACAATCCGACAGGTACAAGAAGAAGAGGCGCGCAACGAGCAAGGTCCATCGATCAAGTAGAAGGCGACCTGCGGACCCTCCACAGACAGCGGGGCTGGCGAGGTACAGGCATGGACCGATTACAATGGAAACTTACTTCCTGAAAGTTTGAAGAAGATTGGTGGTTGAACGGGCGAGTTCTGGCGGATATTTGTGAGTGTTGCAATTTGATTCCGTACACCCTTTAGTCGATTTTTGCAAAGTTTCATCGATTAGGGCATCTTCAGTGGTGGTCTGTTTTTAGATCAACCTTTATACCGGATTTGCATCAGCCAAATTTGAATAGAACTAGTGTTGTATTTCTTGTTGTTAAACCTGCCAACACCGGTCAACCTGTCGATCATTCAACGTCAGAGATCAGAAGTTTTTGTTTTTCAGAGATCGCAGTTTTTTCACAAACATGTTGCCATTGATTGGTTTGGCCAATTAATTTTTAATGCCAGTTGTGCGCCGTTAGCTAACGACAAGGAATAGTTGTTTTTTTCGTTTGACTGAAGGTGAGTGTCTGAATGCATGCATTTCATTAAAACGATATTAAATAATGCTGTTTTGTAGTTTGGCAGCGGATAAACAAGAATCGAAACGGAAAGGGTCACATCCTGGATGACACCCCAACGTCGACCGTGATTTCCGTTCTGGTCATCAGAAGCTTTTCCAGGACTATTTTAGCGAAATGCAAACCTACAACGAGAAGCACTTTCTGTGTTTCCGCATATCAAGGGAGTTGTTCCTGGACATTATGTGACAACTAGAGTCAACTAGAGGCTTCTCCAAAATTTATCTGTATGAGCTATTTGCAAGTGCTTATCATGAACAATCTATCAATAAACAGATTGTTTACTTTGAAGACTTCATTACTTCTTATTCCCGAGCAATCGAAATACTCTTCGGAATCTCGGAACCTTCGCATTTCGATCTAGTGAGCGTGGTCCGGAAAATGCAGTGACTATAAAAAAATAACACAAGCATTTAGGAAAGAAACGAAAAGGCAATTCACTAGCACCGGGAGCAACTAGAGGTAATCATCAGCATCCGAGACGAGCAACACAACTTTATGTCCACCACCACCATCACACGTAGCAAACCCGGTTACTTTTCGGCTCACAAATATACCTCAGAATATACTCAATAAAATTGAGTTAAAGTTTAGTAAAAGAAGAAATTTACTCAACAATTGGTATTATCAAGTAGCGTGTAGTGTTTTGGAACGGTATTTTGCTTGTTCCAAATTGCTGCAAGAATAGATCAATACATATACCAGTTTTAGAATGATGCACAATAGATCCAGTATAAAACAAAATTTACAACAACGGTGCATCGACGTTTATGCGTTTGGTCTTAAGAAATAAATCCAATCCAAGATTTGTATCGCCGTTGAAGATGCCCTTACTGTGCCGTAATCGTATTTAAGTATATTTCGTTTAGAGTGTCCATTGGCAACATTGGCTGTCAGCTTGGCGAAAAAGAAAATAGGAGCAAAAAACGCAGCAAAACGAAGAACATATAAATTTGAGTTTGACATTTTAATCTTCTACTTTGATTTTTCACTTTCGGAATTGCGTAGTCGTTCATCAGTTACCGCCTAGTTGTTGTTTAAATCAAACTTGTTAAAAGACACTATTGGATCTACCTCCAGGGTAGCTTCCTGCAACAGTTCATCCCCTGAACCGCTGAATTCTTCATCTTTTTCACCATTGTCATCCGTTCCTGTATCATCTACAGTATTCTTGATTATACACGGACAGAAATGATGCATGATTGATATAACTTTGCCATAGTTATCCCAAGCTTCGAAGATATTCTTGACATAGTTAATTAAAATGGTTGTTTAGTGTAATTGCTTGATAAGTTTCATAAATTTGATTCGGAACGTCTCGTTCTAAGTGTTAAACCTAAGATGTGAGAGCGCAATATCTGAATATTCAAATTCATTTGAATAATTAACACTCAATTAACACTTTATGTATACCAGTTAGGGCAATACACTGTTGGACAAAGTTGTATAATTTGTCAAGAGCTTCAATTTTACCATACACCATGTTCATAAATTCAGCTGTTGAACAAAGTTATCGGTAAATTGTCAATTGCACGAAATGTCTTTTACAGCACTGGTTCTGAATCACTTCCACAGTTATTAATTAAGAGCTTGCGATGCCAGGTACCATTTTTGCATAAGGATGATTGTGTGGCAAGTACAATCATACCCTCTGCCGGAGAGTCAGAAATTTTCCTTGACGAAAAATTCCAAGACCAGACTGGTAATCGCACCCAGCCACATTCAGCATCGTGTTGCTTTGTAGCTGTGCCTTTACCGACTGAGCTAAGGGGTGCCCATTTTGAATACATATTACACAAGACATCACCGCCCTTTTCAAACATAACTCTTGCAGGTCAAAGTTTTGTTTCGATCAAGTGGAAAAACATGATTTTCCATATCGAAGCCAAATTTTCAACCAAATCGGACAGGATCAAGGAAGATTGTGATTTTTTCTGGCTGATTTAACATGGAAAAAGACTCATACAAGTTAAAATACCTAACATCTAATTTGCAAAATAATGTTCTCGCGACCAAATCTGGTAAAAAATCTTCGACCTATTACTCTCAAGTCCCTACATATTTACTTGATCAGTTGAGTAATAAGTGAGGAACTCATTTGATTAGATAATTATTTCTTTGAAATGTTGGCCACATCCTTAGCAACTTATTTACTAAAAAGAAAGTTCTTTTGCAATGCTAATCGAGCATACTCTGATTTTTAACAGAAATCTCAACAGCCGAACATTCAGGTAATCCAATTTAACGGATTTCCGGTAAGAATTAACAAATTCCGGCTAAATTTTTTACAGATATCTGTAAAATTTCACGGTAGTAAAAATTAATAACAAATGATTAAATAAGTATGCAAAACATTCCACCGCATAATATGTATCGAAAGACATCGAAATTAACGAAAAGGAACTTCCTTCTAAAATAAACGCAAAATGTCGTCAAAATAAAATCCCGATTTGCTGAAGATCTCATGATATTTTCAAAGAGTGGAACATCCCTAGCTCTCCCAGTATCTCCGATCGTGTCCCATCATCGTATCGCTTAAGCTATTCACTTCACTCAATTAACTCCAACTGCTTACATTTTACAGTTAATGACTGCCTCCTGACGACTGCCAGTAGTAGTCAATGCTGCTGCTGAGCCATTCCGGTGACACACATCAGCAGAGTCTGGTCGGAATACTCGCCATGCGCCCCAAGAGCATTACTACAGCCACCGCAACGTCGCTCTCCGTAAGTCACAGCCAGCAAGGAGGCCAGATCGAATTTGCAAACAATACCACAACAGCGTCGGCATTGGATAATTGCATTCCCAACTGAACAACGCACAAGATGCTGCTGCTTGTTGCTCCTAGGTAATAACAGAGCCAGGCTGCCTTCCTCTCCGATATTTCGGCGAATGCGCGGATGGATGCTGGCTGAGTGTGCCCGCGCAGGAAGAGAGCTTTCAAATCCGTGTGTTGATCACTTTGTTTCTTCGGCTTTAAATTGAGCCAACAATGACCGCTTAGGTCTTTACGATTGTCGTCGTTCTTCAACAGCTTAAATTGAAATTGCGGGTAGGCGCGACGAAAACAGATTCATCCGAAAGCGTGAAGTCGCCAAAAACAAAAAAGTCACGCAGAATGAGTGAGCGGCTTAAATTTGAATCGTGTACTTCACCACTCTCAAAGCGGGACCGGACCCAACGTCGATGACCATGTTCCCAACGATAGAAAACCGAACGACCGAGGACCGCGCCGTCACTGCGCAAACTAAACCGATCGAGGGAATGTGCAAAACTATACTAAAAGGCAGGTTTAAATTTTTATGTTTTGTGCCACACTGCACAGGCTTCGCCACTAAACGACAAGACAAGAGGTGAATGTTTTGGTGAGTTGGTTCGAAGGGATGGAAGACGTAGGTGTGGCAATCGTGAGAGTAAAGTTCGATCAGCCACGGCTTTGCTCCCTGTGGAACTTTTATGCCTACATGTGATCGGTTGAAATATGCTATTTCTCTCAGTTGGAGCATAAATGAATACACACATGTATGCGCACTAGGGCGGTCGGTTTTGCAGAAGTGTTTTGCCAATTTTTAGTTTTTAGTTTGTAGATGAGATTATTGTCCAATTTCTGTGGAATTTATTCAATTAAGCTTTTTTCAATTATGGTCTCCCATTTCAGGTGGACACCTAATTGTCAATATTTAAATTCAAAAGCTTCAATATTATGAAGGTTTAGCTCCTTGTTTTGGAAAACTAAAGATGCTGAAGCAGGAGGTGGTGGATATATTTTGGGTTGAAATTATTCTTGACTTCCCTGGGCATAGAGTATCATCAGGGCCTGAATAGTCTAGTTGAACAAGAAAGTAGGTTTTCACGGAAACAAATCTGATCCCTTTTTCACGACAACTTCTGCAGCGAATATTGTGTTTGCTGCATATAGCCTTCAAGAAAACCGAGCTGTCAAATCATTCCAGTTTTACCAAGCGACACGATCGGTCGTGTTTTTCGCTCCCTCGCAGTAAAAGTTTTTTCTCCCGTTTTTCCCCTCGCCCGCTTTCTCGCGATTGCGTGTTCGGTTCGCGACCTATCGCCTGCGCTTGCTCATCTTTTGCTGGTGGCAAAGCAGAAAAAAGTGTTGCAAAGTTCGGAAACATTTCTCGCTCGACCTGTTGCCGTGGCAATGGGTCGAAAAAATCGATCAACGGTGACATCTGCTCCCGAATCATTACCGCAACCGGGCAGCTCCAAGCGGCTGCGCCACGATGACACCGATCCAGTGGATCCGAACGCTCGTCTACTAGCGAGCAATCAATTTGCCGTGCTTCCGATCCAGGAGGTGCCAAAGAAGGTGAAAGTTCCCCCGCTTTTCACCACATCCAAGGACATTGCTGCTCTCAGGACCGAGCTTGCAGCTATCCAAATCCATCCGCTGTACAAGCTGTGCAGTAATGGTATTAAGGTAATGTGCTCGACGGAGGCTGACTACCGTGCTGTCGGCGCTCACCTAGTCGCCAAGCAGCATGAATTTTACACGCACGATGTACCCGGAAGCAAGCCTATGAAGGTGATCCTGCGTGGTCTTCCGGAACTCACTCCGGAATCAATCATTACCGAGCTGCAAGCGGCGGCACTAAAGCCCCAGAAGGTGTTTCCCATCAGGCGCCAGCAACACGGAAACTACCGGGACCAACTTTATCTGGTCCATCTTGAGAAGGATCCGTCACGATGCCGGAACTTTTGAAAACACGGGCCCTATTCAACGTCATCGTCGAGTGGGACCGGTATCGTCAAGACAAAACGACGTGACGCAGTGTGGCAACTGCCTTGCTTTCGGCCACGGCACTCGAAACTGCCACATGAAACCGCGATGTGGCAAGTGTGCCGGAGCACACGCCACCAAGGATTGTGCCCCGATGGACGAAGGTGCCCCAATGAAGTGCGCCAACTGCGGTGCAAATCATGAGAGCAGTAACCGAACCTGCCCCAAACGTGCGGAGTTTTTGGCTATCCGAAAGAAGGCATCCACCAAGTCTCGGCCTGCTCAACGCCGTCCACCACCTCCGATGAACGAGGAAAATTTCCCGTCGCTTCGGTACCAGGTGCCAAACCTGCCACCGATCCCACTAAATCACCGCCATGCTAACCGCCCGTCAGCTTCGGTTCATCATCGTTTCGCGGCAGCCGCCGCCGCCCCCAACACGACTCCTCCTCCAGGCTGGGGCAATCCGAGTTGCAGTACCTCCACGCAACCACCCGTCGATGGACAGCTCTACGACTCGGAGCAAATGGTGGAGTTCGTGCAAGAGCTCTATCGCCAACTACGTTCCTGCCGCTCCAAGGAGGAACAGCTCAAAGCCGCCACGTCCGTGACAATGAAGTTTCTGTTCAAACATGGACCGTAAACGCACCATCAGCATCCTCAACTGGAATGCTTGTTCCATCCGGAACAAAACTTTTGAGCTCGGTGACTTCCTTAACAGGAAGGCCATCGACATCGCCATCGTCACCGAGACACACCTCAAACCGGAAGTCAGCATCGTCATCCCAGGATACCGGATTGTGCGACTTGATCGTAGCGGCCCTAGTGGAGGAGGAGTCGCGATCGCCCTGCGCTACAACATCAACTGCCATCTGCTTCCGAGCTTTCAGCTGCAGTCCATCGAAGCCATCGGAGTCGAGGTCGTAACTGCTGTCGGCCCAATCACCATCATCGCGGCCTATTGTCCCAAGCAAGCCAGTACCAACAACGGAACAACAACGGCCCTACGAAACGACATCCGTAAGCTAACTCGGAGGCAGGGGCAGTTCATCATCGCCGGCGACCTAAATGCAAAACACGAAGCCTGGGGAACACCCGGCGGAATCGGAACGGAATAATTCTGCAGGAAGACCTAGAAGAGGGACATTACACCGTCCTGGGCCCGGATACTCCCACCCGGTTGAGCAGATCCGGGGTCCATTCGACAATCGACATCTTCCTCACCAACATGGGAACAACATCGCCCAGCCGATCGTACACCAGGAGCTCAGCTCGGACCACTATCCGGTGGTGGCCGAAGTTGGCTCCTCGGTCAACCGGCATCGAATCACCAGACGGAACTACCATCGCGCCAGTTGGGAGAGGTTCCGACAACACGTTGACGACAACATCGATTTTGACATGCACCTTGATTCGGTTGATGACATCGAACGACAGCTGCAGAGCATCGAGCAAGCGATCTCCCATGCCCGGGAGCAACATGTACCGGTGATAGATCAGGTGAGTGACTCTGTGACCATTGATAGACCCACTAAAGATTTAATACAATTGCGGAAACGCCATTCGAAGGCAATACCAGCGAACTGGTTTGCCAACGCTCAAACGTCACTGTAATCGAGTGACCAAAATGATTAAGGCCAGAATGGTGGACCTTAGAAATAATGATTTCGCGGAAAAAATTCGCTCTCTCCCAGATTGTGCTAAGCCGTTCTGGAAGATGACAAAAATTTTAAAAACTAAGCCAAGGCCCATTCCACCGTTGATCCCACTAGACGTCAATGACTCAAGGGATCGGTTGATAACACCTGCAGAGAAGGCTGATGAGATAAGTCAACACTTTGTCAGCTCCCACAATCTCGGTCAAAACATCGTCAGTCCACACGAAGCTGCCGTTAGCGCGCTTATAACTAACATCGACCAAAGTCCTAACGACTTCTCCGAAGATTTGGAGATCTCAGCTGACGAATTGTTGACTTATATCAAGACCTCAAAGAACATGAAGGCCCCAGGTTTCGACAACATCATGAACTTGGAGCTCAAGCAATTGAGCCCCCAGTTCTACAACCATCTGGCAGTGGTGTTTAACCAATGCCTCCGTCTTAAGCTACTTCCCATCGTGCTGGAAGTCAGCCAAAGTCATCCCCATTCGGAAACCTGGGAAAGATCCTTCATGTTCCAGAAGCTACAGACCAATCAGCCTTCTCTCAGGTCTATCTAAACTGTTTGAGAAAGCGATCTACCGTCGGCTTCTAACATCTGCTAACGAGCTCAATATCCTGTTGGATGAGCAGTTCGGTTTCCGGCATGGTCGCTCTACAGTCCATCAACTTAATCGAGTCATGAACATCCTCAGGCGGAACAAGTCTGTTTCGAAAACATCCGCTATGGCCCTTCTCGATATCGAGAAGGCCTTCGATAATGTGTGGCATGATGGCTTGGTGTACAAGCTCAAGCGATACAATCTTCCAATCTTCCTGGTGAAGATTATTAAAAATTATCTCTCTGACAGGACATTCCGAGTTTCGTTGCATGGTGCAGTTTCCGGTAGTCAGGAGATCTCCGCCGGTGTTCCGCAGGGAAGTATATTAGGTCCACTTTTGTTCAATTTATTCACCTCGGATATACCCCCGCTCCCTGAAAATGGATCTCTGTCGTTGTTCGCCGATGATACCGCAGTCGTCCACAATGGTAGGGTAATAAGAGCGCTTGCCGCGAAACTGCAGCGAAGCCTGAATGTTCTGTCAGAATACTTCACTCAATGGAAGATTTGTATCAACGCAGCGAAAACCCAGGTCATCCTGTTTCCACATTCTAACTCACCCAGACTGGTCCCGCCTGAGAATTGTAAAATAAGCCTGAACAACACAACGGTGGAATGGACCAAATCAGCTGTCTATCTTGGTGTCACTCTAGACAGCAAGCTTATTTTCAGGGATCAGGTTGACAAAACTGTCACAAAATGTGATACTCTGTTGAAACTACTGTACCCATTGATCAACAGAAGGTCTACATTATCCCTTAAAAATAAGCTTGCTGTCTACAAGCAAATTATACTTCCGGTCATCGAGTATGCAATGCCAATCTGGGAGAGTTGTGCAAAAACACATCTCCTGAAACTTCAGAGAGTACAAAACAAGTTCCTCAGGATGATAATGAACACCCCTCCGAGGACAAGAACATCTGAGGTCCACCGTCTGGCCGAGATAAAAATGCTCGACGATCGCTTTAGTGAGTCTATCAATCGGTACAGGGCACGCTGCCTGACATCGGATCACCAGATCATCAGGAATCTGGTTCCCCACCCCTAGGATTTTCCAATTGTAGTTTTAGTTGTAGATTAGGTAGGTTATCAAATTTTAACAAACAATGCCCCAAGGGCTGCACTGACAATTTCATGTAAAACATAAACACACTAAACACACCAAACACAAACAATTCATTAACAAAGCTGAAGAGCCCATTGGGCTGAAACACTTAATCTGTAAAATTAGTTTATACGACAAAAAAAAACTGATAAATAAAAGCATATTTTACTTACTATAGAGCTGTCAAATCATCAGGTAAGTGGATTATTTTGTTTTTTTTTTTGAAATTCAAACTAATACGAAACTGAATTTTAACATTTGCATCAGTATGAATCAAATAGAATATTTAACTTAGAAAGGACCTCTGCTGTTTACAGCTGCATCGGAAATTAGCGACGAGCAGAAGCTCTATAATCTGCTTCTGGACAATGAGGCTCCAGAAGAGCATTTTGAAACGATGTTGGACCGTGCAGGGCTGGCCGATTACTTCATCATAATAATCGCCAGTCACGGGATTGCCACCATCGAATAGTTTTGTAAGCTACAGGAAGACGATTGGATCTTCCACGGAGGCTCCTAAAAAATTTGGTAAGAAATTTCTTTCTCAATTTCCCAATTCCTAAAAATAGCAGTGCAAACTCAACAAACAGATCAGTGCTTCAAATAAGCACATTATTTGAAAAACTGTTCAACAACAGTGTACCTTACTAAGGGCCTGTTCATAAACCACGTAGACTCATTTTTGAAAATCTCTGACCCCCCCCATCCCCCCTTGTAGACTTTTCTCTATACAATTTTTTGAATTTTTGTATGGAGCGTAGGCTTTGGTCAAACCCCCCCCCCCTCCCTCTCCCTAGAAAAGTCTACGTGGTTTATGAATAGCCCCTGAGCAAATCCGTGAATTGAATTATGTGCCGAAAAAAGCGTATTGTGATCGATAGATGCGCTTTCATTCCACTGCGTGATTTGATCTTATTAATTCTGATTGATGATTCCCTCTCAGCAGAACAATTCGTAACGCTTTGGGTGCGTTACGTGAGCAGGACTAAAGATATCATGAGCCCAAATCATGGTGTATTTTCATTAAGTGAAAATACGCTAGGCTCATGATATCATGAATCGTTTTTATCATTTTTGGGAGCGGGTTTGTTTCTGTGTTGGCGCAGGAAGTACCAGGACTTTGGTCCAAAGTTCGGTGCCTGCCTTACTGATTCCCCCCTAATAACGTAACTCAGACGAACGCACTCTCCAATATTCTGTCAAAACAACACAAACAAAAACAACGATTTTAGTTTAAACGAATCCATGTTGAAAAAAGTAGGAGACACCGAGTGGTGATAAATCTGACAGTTCCCATGTTAATGTGTAGGAAGAACATTTTAAAATGCTTCTAAACTATTCAAATGAAATTTTAATAAAAAGCGGTTGGTGCTGCATACACCCGCTTATTTGGCTAATTGTGGGGATCCTGTAGGAGCAACATGTTTTCTTCCGAAACAGAACTTTACTATCACCGTGTCGTTTGAGAAGCATCCGACAACTTTCGACTCTTGCATTCTTGTGCTTTTCAGTCAAGCCATGAGCCCGTTGTTTTTCGTCTGGATTCAGTCCATGGTCAGCTTTGAAAATACTCCTGATCGTTGACTGCGGCATTCCCGGTGCTATGGCCATCTATCGGCTAGACTTACTAATATTCCGCCAAAACCACTCTCTCACTTGTTTTATGGCTCCCGGACACCTGGCAGTGTGATATAGGCTAGGTTAAAAATGCATTCTTCCGTCAAATGAAAGCTTTTAATCCATATTTTGAAGGAAAATTATCGAAACTGAGCAAAAATTTAGTTTTTGTATTATTAATCACGTTAGCCATAACTGAAACACTCAACCAATTATCGCCATAGTTTCAAATTTTGGTTCCTTTGATGGCCAACCACATGTGTTTCTTATGGGAGTGGCGATAATAAAAACACATTTATGGCCAAGTGGTGCAAGATATATGAAATTTTTAGAAAAATTGATCAAGTCTATCTATTGATTTCCGACCAAATTCTAAAGCTTCGATTAATGGAGACTCACAATTTAAATGTGATCTACTAAACAAAAGGTATCGTATGACGATTTGAATCAAAAATTGGTGCTATTTTCCATAACACGGATTACCTTTAGCTTTTATTTATTCAAACAATACCGATTTTATTTTTGAACCAACCACAATTGTTTTTTAGTTCTAAAAGCGCTGCAAAGGAGGCTTTTAATGAAAACATAAAGCATTTATTGTTGAATCAAAAAATAAATTTTTTGGAAACAATGCACCTTTGCATTGATTCGACCTAAGCGGTTGAATTGAAAAATAAAATATTGTCTTTTATATTAGAACCATGAAAATAATATGATATTAAGTTAATTTTTTTGTTGAATGTTTATTCTACAAAATTATTTTGTTGAATCAATAATGATTTCTGTTAAAAATACTAATTGACTACAATATAATAAATTTTGTTATTTCAAAAATATGATTGCATTAAATTAAAACAAATTGTGGTTTGATTTAATACACAATGTTGATTCTAATAATTGTGTTGAATCACCCAATTCATGCACTAATATTATGCATTGCATAACATACTGTTGCAATCTTTTAACTAGGTTTAGGTTATATGAATAAAACTTTGTACTTTTTGTGTTCTCAAAGTTCTCTTTTTTTAATAATTTAAAGATATGTTAGTAAAGTTGTTGAACTAATATTTTTAACAGTTTTAAGAACATCCAGTAACCTGAATAACTGCAGTACAATGAGTGCAATGTTTTTCGTAATGTCTTTAATAGCTTAAAGTTACTTAAATGAAATTAATTGACTAATGTTTGCAAATTTTACTAATTTCAAGTTACTCAAATGAGAATTAAACATAAAAACAACAACAATAACAGTTTTTGATGATTTTATCACAATTGAGAAATGAGCGTTACGTAATTAAAGGGGGGAGTCTGGTCACGTGTTACTTATTGTTACATAGGGGAGGGAGGGGGTAAAAAATCCCGTTTTTTTGCGTTACATAATTTGTGCACAAAGCCTATGCGAACATTTTCAACCATTCAGAAACTATACAATTAATAGTAATTGACTCAAATTTGTTCGGAAAACAATATTTTTTCTATAGTTAAGATACTTAACAACCTCCCTTTTCTATTGCCGATGTCTCAAATTACATTACAATTTCCATTCTATTGTGGAAACAATAACTCCTATTGTCATCTAATCGTTGTTAACAATTATTAATTGTAATTGTACAACTATTAATTGTACATACTATGGAGTCTATTGTATGGTTACAATACATTTAATTGTAAATCTATTAGATTTTTTTTCGGGAACCCAATTACTCTCAATTTCAAACTGGAAAATTGACTCGGGATGCTGCAGAGCTGTAGAGGGGGTGCATTAAAATGACCACTCAAGTTGACGAACAGAGTACCCAAAGATGATGCGAGGTATGCAAAAAAATGATCGGCATTTCTTCAAAACCAAAATGGAATGCGACTTCTGATAGTTTTTTAAAGTGCAATAAAAACTTTCATTATGACTGCTAAACAGTTATTTCGTCAGAAGTAGATAATTTCCCATCTACATGAGAGGCTCTATGAGTGGACAGAAATTTATTGCTAGAACAAATAGAAATGAAAATAAAGTATTAATAGTTCCGTATAGCGTAACAGCAGGCTTTGAAATTAAAAGATACAAGTTGAAAACGAGCGGAGGACATTTGAACCGTAGTATCCGATCGAGCACATAATCATTACTCCACGCATTGTGAGAAAACACAAAATAACAATCAAAGTGTTTTATTTCATCAAAACAATCCCAAGATAGAACTGATTTCTCGCGTCCGGATATTAAGTGAATCGCGCTTTATGTTCGTAATGTGGTTAAGTTAGTTTTTCCGTTTTTACTGTACCCAGTGATACCACTGGGCTTAATTCAAGACTGCCAAGAAATAAGGTAGTTTGAATGGTACTACCTACCCTACTGTAGGAGATCCAACTGTACATATGTATTGATGCGTTTATGTTCATATCAAAACGTTTTACCCTTCTTACATCAATAGAAGGGTATTAAGATCGCTTGAAAACTCGACTTTTTATCCGAGGCCCACAGGGCCGAGTGTCATATACCATTCGACTCAGCTCGACGAACTGAGCACATGTCTGTGTGTATGTATGTGTGTATGTGTGTATGTGTGTGTATGTGTGTGTATGTGTGTGTGTGCGTTACAAATAATGTCACATCGGTTTCTCAGCCATCTGTGAACCGGTTTCAGTTCTGTTGACGGCAAATGGAAGTTACAACATTCTCATAGAACGCTATTGATTTTTTTTTCATTCGAACATTTCGTTACGAAGATATGAACGAAACAGTACTTGACGGCCTATTATAATAGTAATCAAACAGTTTAGTCTCCGATTACATACTGAGCTATTTGTGTACCGATTTTAGTTTTGTTAATGCCAAATTAAATTTATGAAATCTCCAAATAACTGGTCAAAATTTTATTATGATTGGATAATCCTTCATGGAGATATGACCAAAACAATACCTGAGAGCAAATAATTGTGAGATGAAAATATACTCGTTGCAGTGCAAAACCAAACAAGACCAATCACACCAATCGATGCCGCTTGTGCATCTGGTGCGATGTATAGCACATACAGCGGACTAGCCACACTATGCGACTGTATAGAATTAGAGCAGCATCGATTGGCTCGAGTGCTCTGGTTTTGAACTGCAACGAGTATATTCGAAAATTACACAAAGTCTCCATGTAATACAACCAATTTTCAACGAACCTGTACTTATTAAGCATATTGAATCCATATCGATAATCAAAATTGACGATTAGTATTGCCTAATAATTCATTCTGATTCAGACTGATTATATGAAATTGCTAATATATATGTAATTTCTCCTTTTATATAACTAACAGAAACAGGTCATTAAAGACTATTAATGGTTATATTTTAATCACATCGATGAACAGTACGTTAAGGATTGTCGAACGGTACCATTTTTAAACACAAAATATGACATATCAAATATTCCTGGACCTTCCTGGAATTTCTGATGAAAATATGTATCCAGTACCATATTGGCCACATTTGAGTTCGTAATTCTGATAAAGTGTAAGAAGGGTTCAGTCGCACCATCGGTGGATTAATTCAGGTTTTTAATTAATGGGCTCATACACTATATTTATGGTATATTTATGAGGGAGAGGATCCGGCATTTGCTTACCCCCCCCCCAAACTTTTTTGGATTTCTATGCAAAAAATTACAAAAAAACTCAATAAATCTAGAAAAACGTCTAACGTAATTATTGTGGAAGTGTATTTAGAACACTAAGTGGTGGGCCGGTAAAACGATTGCTATAGAATCTTAATGTGCTTTTCAAGATATAAGAAGAAGATTTTGTTGTTTATCCAACATCATGAATCTAGAGGTATAATAGATGTAAGTGAAATCAGTTTGCCATACTAATCTTCCAAAATTTGCTAATAAACTTCTAAATAACAATTTTGTTTTGATTAATATTTTCTGCTTATAAGTCAAATTTAAGGGCTATGAATCACCCTACTGCGCGCACGATTCGCCAATACTACGATTATGCTACAGGACCCGATGGAAGGAGACATCAACGCTGTTTATAATTTCATGGACATCATTGCATGACGTTGACTCTTTAAAAGAAACTGGCGAATGTTGTTGTCTTCTATTCAAGCCAGAAACTATGCACGTGTACATCTATTCTCCAACGAACTACGCTTTCCGACGTCTGATTTTTCTCTTAACCTTAAGTCTGTACTCAATCTCATCATAAACCAAGGAAAAAAACATAGAGAATGGGAGAGTGGAGAATGCCAACAAATTGAATTAGCGCTACACACAATGAAAGAACGATCACTCAAAGTGCTATCCAATCACTGTGTGTTTTGCCCAAACATATACTGGCAAACTGGTTCTTGGAGAAGTGGAAACCTGTTGACCGGCTTACCTGTATGCATCGGTAGCACGAGGATACCGATCTCAATCGGGTGCACGACTGGTGAGCCCTATTCTCGAAATTGAACAAATCAAGCCATTCGATAGACAGAGCCCCGATTGAAAAATATGGCGTCATGTATGGTACTTTCTAACAATTCAGTAATTTAGGAAAGCGAAAAACCACAGAAACTTGCTATTTAATGAGATGCCATGGGAAATGAGATGATTGACCGCTCATGGTTGCTACTTTGTTTTCGCAGAGATCAGTTGTAATTACGCAGCGCAAATAGACACATGACTCTTCTGGATCAATTTAGGCCTTCAATTTAAGCCTTCCAACGGATCAAAAGTTAGAGAAATTTTAATGTGTGCAGATTTTAAGCGGTGCACCCTTTATGTGGGCTTTATATGTAAAATTATCTCAAATATATATAAAAAAATATTAAACTTATTCTTACCATGCCACACAATGTTGTTTAAAAGCACTAGTATATTCAACATATATCTTGAAAATCAATTTGATTATATAATTCCAACGGTAAACTGTAATAAAACAAAGTCTGAGGTGGAGCAGGGATTAAAATTCGAGTAATTGCGTATTGATAAACTGCCTGTTGAACAGAAAAAGAGCTAAAGATGGATGAAGAATGTGGAAGAAATGCAGAAACATGGGTTAGTATGCAGAAAAAAACTGTCGATTCTGAGGTTGAGCAGAACCTTATGGCTAGGGTTAAGGCCAAGTTTCTTTTTACTCCCTAAAAATTTGGTGATAATTGGATAAAAACTTAAATTTTGAGAATGAATTTTGTGTGTGCGGATTTGAAACGGTACACCCTTTATACCTAATCCACCATTGTACATTTTTTTGATGATTCCAAAAGGGATGTTGCCAAATTGCAAAATATAAGAGAATTTTCTGTTGCATTTTTTTTTGCTTTTTGAATGGCATAACATTAGCCAAAATTTCGGTAGAAGTAGTTTTAAGTGTTTTTTGTTTGTTGTATTTTTATCGCTGCCAGTTTTGCGGAATTTGGAAAAAAAAAATGGCGTCACCGGAAAAGCAACGTCGCGAATTGATTTTGCGCAAGCACTTCAAAAATTCTCAGCTCTGTTATCGGGATATTGGCAACAATCAATATGTTACTAGCGATTTGAAATTGGTTCACTGTTGTAGAACCCCTAGGTCCGAAGTACACCTTGTAGTCTGCTCCTTGCAATAATTCTTGCGCTTTTCGGTACCTTTCGGTACTAGTATCTTTGTTGTTGTTTTGATGTTATTTTAACACAATATTGGAAGGTGTGTTGTTGTGCGTTGCGTTATTAGGGGCGAATCATAGTACTTCTAGTACTTCCTGAGCCAAAAATATATTCATTTTCTTCAGGACTATCCACCCGCTGATAACGGAACAACTCGGAATCGTGCAGTCAACGGTGAGTCGTGTGATTAAACGTTACTACGAAACTCTGACCATCGAACGGAAGGATAAATGCGGTCAGAATGGATATTCTATTAGGGATCGGGATCACAAGCGGGTCGTAAAGGCGTTCGAGAATTCCAATGCTACGATCAGTGATGTGGCCAAAAGGTTGAATCTGTCCAAGTCTTTCGTTCAGAGAACCAAGGACCGAGAGGGACTGCATACGTACAAAGTGCAGAAGGCTCCAAATCGTGACGAACGGCAAAATACGGTGGCAAAGTCACGGACTCGGAAACTGTACACCCAGATGCTCATCATAGATGTTGAAACTTACGCCAAGGCGGACTTCCGTCAACTTTCGGGGCTACTATTCTTCACTGCCCAGCACAAGTTTGATATTCCGCAGGAAGTAAGAAAATTTCAAAGATTGCCAAGAAATACATGATTTGGTAAGCGATCTGCTCATGTGGAAAACAGAGTGCGCCGTTCTGGCTATAAACGAAGAGATCTACCTCAAGAAGTGTCCACAGAAGCGTCTACTACCCCTGTTGAAGCAACGCGAGGGCCCTACGATCTTTCGGCCGGATCTAGCTTTGTGCCACTATTCAAATGATGTCCTATAGGGTTACGATGCCAACGGCGTATCCAAGGACATAACCCTTCTTCCCTCCCTCAAACCCACCGGAACTAAGGCCCATCGAAGAATACTAGGCTATTGTGAAGCAGGCACTACGGAAGCATCCCAAGGAGGTCAAATCTGAGAAAGACATAAAAGTGGGTTTCCGTACAAAAAAAGCTGCAGCCAGATGTTGTTGAGTGTATTTAAGCGTAAGGTGCGGGCGTACGGTTATTATTTGTGTATGAAGACGAGTGACGGGCCCATAGTTTTTTGACCATTACTCAAAAATAAAAACAAAAAATAATAGCCAAAATTTCGCTGAATTAATAAACAAGGAAAAAAAAATTTCAAAATTTTCCATGACTCAAAAAATGGTTTTACGATAAATCGTTCTTGAGTTATGAATATTTGAAGTTTGTGATGTTCGGGAAAATCGGATAACTTTAATTATCGTTTTCCAGGAAAGCTGGCCATCCTGATTTTTGACGCAGGACTACGTATTTGTTTTTTTTTATACTGGGGTACAATTAAAAAAAAATCACATTGCGACCGGCACTAAAAGTGGTCAGGTTTTGCGCGTTAATATCTCAGTCATTTCTCAAAAATTAAATGTTCAAAGTTTTTGCACCCATGGCTCAGAAATATTTCCAAGCATTCAATAGAAAATAAAGTTGATTTCGGGCCACAAACTATTGAAAAATTAATAAATGTTAAGCCTTGTCTTAGGAAGAATATAAACCCCTTCAGTCCTAAGGGATCAGATATGACGCCGAAAGGAAAATGGCTGCATAAAATCACAGACCTAATAAATTCACTGTCTTCGACAATTTTTTTCATTAAGTCTTTTTTTCATTAAGTCTTAAGGCCTAATTGATGACCTTGAACGTCCTGAATATGAAAGAGTTCAGGAAGAAAAAGTTAATGACTTATCAATAGTGTAAAGCACTGTTTAAGAATATGGTACAAATGCATACGTATATAACACTCTTGTTAATAAACGTTAAATAATTTTATTCCTTTCTGAGATATTCTAGGTTATCCAAAACATATTGAATTTCAGAACCTCAGATCAACAGTTGAAATAGTAGGTTTATAACATATGAAAGGTGACGATATGATAAACATATTGAATGAAACTTTTGCGAGGTCAGCAGTCATTATTTGATAATTTTAGGATGTTCTAGGTCATCCAAACTGTCCTTGAGTTCAAAATTTAAGATCTAGAAGTAGTAACTATAGCTTTTTGGTAGCTAAAGTTTCGTCACGTATTCAACCATATTCAGTGAATACTTCCGAACGTAAAAAATATCATGAGATAAACTGGAATGATCTAGGAAATCTAGTCCTTGAGTTCAGAACATAAGAAGTACAGTTGTAACAGTAGGTTTTTGGGGAATACAAAGGTGTATTTAAGAATATTCATTGAATAGTGTGGAAGGTCAACAGACATAATTTGACAATCTTGGGATATTCGAGGTCATCCAAACTGTCCTTAAATTCAAAACATAAGATTTACAATAGTAACAGTTGATTTTTGGGCTATAGAAGTTGATTATATGCATTCAAACAATTTCAATAAATTTTCTGGAAGGTAACAGTCATTATTTTATAATTTTGTAATCCTCTAAGTTTAGATAGCTGTCCTGGAGTTTAGAACTTGAAACCTACAGTAGAAACAGTTGTTGTTTGAGCTATGCAAAGTTACGTCACGTTCAAGCATATTCAGTGAATATTTTCGAACACAAAATACACAAGAAGATCTGGGTCAGGTCGTCAGTGTGCGGCAGGCTGGAAATAGAACAGATGTTTCTATTTAGAAAAATTGAGCGAAAGGGCACGTATCCAGTGGTATTCGAACCATGGACGTCAATTTTTGCCAAACATATGTATTTGATCAAATTAAATGAGTCTTCTGGAAGGTAAACATATATTATGCGATATCTTGGGATGTTCTATGTCACCAAAACTGTCCCTGAGTTCCAAAGTTAGGGTCTACAGTCGTAACATTAGAGGGTGCGGCAGAAAATAATGGGAAAATTTGTTCTATATCTTTCAAATCCCATTTTCAACTAATTCAAGCAATACTATCAACATTTTCGAGTGCAGTTATCTTTATAAAGTCCTTTTAAACAAATTTATTCAATGTTTCCTCCAATTTTATTAAAACCATCCTCGAGCCGACACCGGAAGCCAGAGCATGCCTTTCGGACATAGTCCTCGGACATTGACTGCCATATGCGTGTTATGGTTGACTTCAGGGTTTTCACACTAGGGTGTGATGTTTTGCAGGCTCGTGCTTCAACATATGCCCAAATCGAATAATCCAACGGATTAAGATCTAGACTGCTAGGGGGCCACAAATCCTTCAGCCAAAACTTCATGCTATCGTTCAACCATTGTTGGGTTCAATTGGACGTATGACACGGCGCTCCCCTGCTGTAGGACAACGTTTTGGTCTTCGGAGAAATTGGCCTTCACCCAGGGAAGCACTTGGTCCTTTAAAATACCGATATACACTTCGGTATTGATTTTAACTCCAGCGGCATTTTCAAACCGTTGGACGCCACCAAGCCCAACATCATGACACCAGCGGGGTGTTTGGTTTGAAACTTGAATTTCACTTTTTTCTGGAACTTTCTTCATTTTCTGCGGTGAAATGAACCGGTCCGTGCGGTTGTTGGCCACAGCATCCATGCTGAAAAGCTTTTCGTCGGAGAACAGGATTATCATTTTTTCCATCTTAAACAAGGAAAGCAATCTCTTGGAGCGAGTCCCTCGTAGTTCCTCGATCCGGTCCGTAATCAAGTGGCGTTTCACTCTGGCTCTGGAAGATGCATGCAGGTCTTCTTTGATGATTCTCCGCATGGATTTCTCCGAAATATTGGCTTCCTTTGCAAGTTTTCTTATGGAACGCACCGGGTTGCGAGCAATTTTTGCACGGACCGATTTGATCACGTTCGGCGTGCGTGCAAAGCGCGGAAGTCCGCTTCCCGGCTTCTGCTGCAGGGACTTTTTTATGCGGTAAACTGTTGCCAAATGGCACCCTACCACCATGGCAATCTCTTTCGGCTTCTTCTGGGCGAGCAACAAACTGGAGATCACTTCTTTCTCAAAAATTTTGACGAATTTGCAATAAAACAAATAGAATGTTTGGATGCAGCACTTGAAAGTAAACAAAAACAAATATACTTTCGACAGAAATTAGTCACTAGCTACACGAATTAACCCAATACTCAAGTTTGAACATTTTTGCATTATTTACTGCCGCACCCTGTAGTTTTATAACCTATGAAAGGTGACAATATGCCTTAAAACACTTTCAGTGAATCTTTGGAAGGTCACCAGTCGTTATCAGATTATCTTGGGATGTTTAAGTTCATAGAAGCTGACCATTAGTTCAGAACTTAAGATATACAGTATTAACCGTAGTCTTTTAGGTTATACAAAGCAACGACATATATTCAAACTTATCCAATGAATATTCTGAACGTCGACAAACACCATAGGACAACCTTCTTAGTTTCAGGTCATTCAAAACATAATGTCTACAATTTTAACAATAGCTTTTTGGGTAATACAAAGTTACGGTATTTTTTCTGGCATAAAATATACCACGATTATCTCATAATGTATGCGGTGTTCCAGAACATTCATTGAATATTTTTGAATATACATATATCATAACTTTGTAGAGCGGATAAAGTTACTGTTACAATTGTAGATCTTAAGTTCTGAACTACGGGACAGTTTGGACGACCTAGCATATCTCAAAAAAATATATCCTACTTTTTTTGATGAAGTTTGTCAGAAGCAGATAATTTCTCATCTCCATATGAAGCTCTAGGAGTGACGGTAATTTATTGCTAGAACGAAAGAAATGAAGAGAAAGGGTATTGATAGTTCCGTATAAGCGTAACGGCAGCCTTTGAAATTGAAAGATACAAGTTTGAAAACGAGCGGAGGGTATTGAAAGGTAGTATCCGTAGTACTTTTTTTTAATCATTTCTATGTAATTGAGCAACAAATCAGTCAGAATGCACCAAATTGCTCGTATAATAAAATGTGGAAATTAGCCCCTGTGGCGGCTAAAGATAGAGTTTGATTGTACTAATTTTGAGGAATAACTATCCTGATTGGGTTGGGAAGTTGTATTATAGTTAAATGTACTTTCTTTATTTATTTTAAAAAGATATAAATCATTCATCATCATTTTACATATTTAAAAAAAATCACAAACTATCATACTATCTCTAGAATGTTTATGAGGGTTGATTGGGTTCTCAGCACTTACGGAAATAGAGTTCAACACGATTATAAATTTTTCAAACAGTTCTTAGGAAGTGGCCAGATGTGCAGAGAGAAGCCGGTCTACGACATTGAACATTTTTGGCGATACGTTTAGTGAAAGTCCATATACTTATTTCGATGAGTCTAGCACAATATCTACTAGTATTCTATGCTATGCTGTGCAATACGATTGATCATCAATCGCTGATTAAATTATCAAAACAAAACGTTAAACTTGGCACAGTTCCGTTCGTGTCGTACTAGTTCTGTTGGAGACAACCGTTGCTATGGGCAATACACACAACATAACACTACACTATCGTGAGCTGAATTTAGCACACGAAATGCAGCACACAAAGATCCAAGCTCAGCATGAAAAGAGTGTCACCGTTGAGCGATTTTGAATAGAATGGCCATTGGTCTCTAATAGCCATCTCTACGGTGCACCTTTGCCGACTTTTTAATAGCCTATGCTGCCCATTACCATGAGAAAAAAAAATGTGTATCCATAGTGCGATGGGAAAAGGTGCTACTGCTGCGGCTGCTACTGGCGGTGATGAGTCGCATTTTTAAATTGAGGGCGGCATGTAAAGCAACGACTACCTATGTACATGCGACAGAGTCAGTCACTTGTGCTGCAGCAAAGGTCGGTACTCCAGATTCAACCGAATAGTGCGTAATTTGTGGCAGCGCTAGGGGACTATTTGCCATCGTGAAAGGGCATTTAAAATAAAGTTAATAGCTGTTTTGATTCGAACCGCGCTCTCTGTCAGCATTGTGACGCAATGCGCTCGCAATTGAAGAGTTATGGTC